>JAOUQV010000031.1:7409455-7420772 GCA_028565295.1 Aspidoras spilotus | reverse complement strand
TTTAGTGTGGGAGGTTTCATGGCTAAATTGGACAAGCCTGGTGGCCAATCTTCATTAATTGCACATTGCACCGGTAAAAGCAGAGTGTGAAGGTTTAATTAGCAGGGTAGGAGCACAGTTTTGCTCAAAATATTGCAATGCGCACAACATAATGGGTCACATACCAGAGTTCAAAAGAGGACAAATTGTTGGTGCCTGTCTCACTGGCGCATCTGTGACCAAGACAGCAAGTCTATGTGATGTATCAAGAGCCACTTGTGCAGTGTTTTGGAGGAGCAAGTCAGGAATCGTTTTCATCCACCAGCATTACGTAGTGACCTGGCCAATATCCTGCAAGAAGAATGGCTTAAAATCCCTTTGATCACTGTGCAAGACTTGTATGTTTCATTCCCAAGACGGATTGACGCTGCCAACAGGAACAAGAGAGTCAAGAGTGTAGGACTGAAGGTAGCAACCCTGAATGTAGGAACGATGACAGGGACAGGTAGAGAACTGGCTGACATGATGCAGAAAAGAAAGGTGAATATTTTGTGTGTGCAGGAGACAATGTGGAAGTGTAGCAAGGCTCAAAGCATTGGTGCAGGTTTTAATCTATTCTGGATAGGAAGAGAAATGGAGTTGGGGTGGTCCTGAACGAGGACTATACAAAGAGTGTTGTTGAGGTGAAAACAGGGTGATAAGTTTAAAGTAAGAAATTGTAGGTGTAATAGTCATTGTTGTCAGTGGCTATGCACCACAAGTTGGCTGTGAGTTTGAGGAAAAAGAGAGATTCTGGAGGGACTAGATGAAGTAGTAGAGAGCATTCACAGAGAGGAGAAAGTGGTGATTGGTGCAGATTTCAATGGGTATGTTGGTGAAGGAAACAAAGTAGACGAGGAGGTGATGAGCAAGTTTGGTGTTAAGCATAGGAATCTAGAAGGACAGATGGTGGTGGATTTTGCAAAGAGGATGGAAATGGAAAACACATATTTCCAAAAGAAGGAGGAGCACAGGGTGACCTACAAGAGTTGAGGCAAGAGCACACTGGTAGATTTCATATTGTGGAGACGAGGTCACTTGAAAGAGATTGGAGACTGTAAGATAGTGGCAGGGGAAAGTGTAGCTAAACAACATCGGATGGTGTTTGCAGGATGACTCGGGTAGTTAGGAAGAGAAGAAGGGCAAATGTAGAGAACAGGACAACATGGTGGAAGTAAAGAAAGGAGGAATGCTGTGAGGAGTCCAGAAAGGAGATAAGAAAAGTTTTGGCAGGAGTATAAAGTGATGAAGCATAGGACAAAGAGAGAGGTAGCAAAGGCCAAGCTAAAAGCCTATGATGAGTTGTACGAGATGTTAGACAGTAAGGAAGGAGAGAAGGAGTTGTATCGCCTTGCAAGGCATAGAGATAGAGCTGGAAAGGATGTCAGGGTGATAGAAATAGCTTTGTACTGACAGGTGAGGAGAGGGTGAGGAAAATATGGAAGGAGTATTTTAAGGATCTGATGAATGAATAGAATGACAAGGAAGAAGAGTGGGAGGAATAGAAATAGTGGAACAGAATATAGTAAAGATTAGCAAGGATGAAGTAAGGAAAGCTTTGAAAAGGATGAAGAAGGGAAAAGCAGTCGGACCTGATGACATACGGTAAGAGCTATGGAAATGTATAGGAGAGGTATTAGGGTCATTTTTGACTAGATTATTTAGTGAGATTTTTGGTAGTCAATTAATGCCTGAGGAATAGAGGGAAAGTGTACTTGTATCAATTTTAAGAACAAGGGTGATGTGCAGAGTTGTAGCAATTACACGGGCATAAATTAATGAGTCACACAATGAAGATTTGGGAGAAAGTTGTTGAAGCTAGGCATAAACAAACAGGTACTGTTTGTGAGCAGCAGTATGGTTTCATGCTAAGAAAGAGCACCACAGATGCAAATTCTGCTTTGAGAATGCTGATGGAAAAGTTTAGAGCAGGTCAGAAGGAGCTACACTGTGTCTTTGTGGATTTAGAGAAAGCTTATGATACGGTGCCGAGGGAGGAACTGTGGTGTTGTATGAGGAATTCTGAGGAAGATGGTGTTGTATGAGGAAGAGGCGACAAAACTTCCACTGCACCACTGTGCTGCCAATTATACATTTCAGATTAGTAAAAATCTTAATGCAGTAGGATAAAAATGTCACCTGTTCTCCAATAGGAATTTCAAAAAAATAAACATTTTGCTAAACAACTGTACAGTGATATAATTAAACAAGAATAGAATCGTTGCTTTTTACAAAATGTTTTACTTCTAGTGTACATGAAAAACTTAACATATATTTAAATAGATTACTATAATGTGGAAACTTTGGAATTCTATTTAAAAGACTGCATTAATTGATTCATTTTCTATACCCGCCTAATCCTAGCTCTAGGGTCACGGGGAAGCCGGTGCCCACCGGGCACCTCTGGGCATGAAGGCAAGAACAAACCTACATAGGGCACCAATCTATCATAGGACGCACATATTCAGTCCACAACAATGCGACTTATTTCCCCACTACAAGGAAACAAGTAGCGCGTGCTCCTAATACCGTGACATCAGTGCAAATCCTACACTAACGCCAGCTCAATTTATAATTTCTATATAAATTTGTATTTGTATTTTATGAATGTAATTTTAGAAATAACGTCTCCTGTGTTTGCTGTTTCTTCCCATAGCTCAACGAGTAAGAACACCATTTATTTATTTTGTTTGACTTCAAACCTAGTCAGGGAGATAATTGAACACATCCTGAGTTTTCTTCTTATTTTATTTTCAATTTCTAAAATAGCCCCTCTTAGCTGTAACAATCGGGTCCTATACCCCGTACCTTAACAGACAGGCTTTCGTAAACATGAAAACACATATTTTTTCAGATATACAGTAAATCACACAAATTACTTTTAAGTTTTTTTGAATATCCTTAATGTCTAATGAAGTTTTCTTACTTTTAAATTTCCAGCGGCAGTCAGGACTGATTTGACGGCCCTCATACCGTAATCATAGTGGCACTGAGAGGACAGCTGTTCTGAACAGAGACGGTAGGTGGCAACAATCTTCACTGAGAGTGGACGAGCTGATACAAAACCACATGAGTAGAGTACAATCTCTGCAATCAGGGCATAATCAGGAACCATCATGGCCACAGTGCGGAACAATGCCTGTGGCATACATTTTAAAATGATTGTTACAAGTTGTATGTCCTTAGCTTTTCTTCCAAACAAAGCCAGTAATATAATATGAAATAAACTATATGAAATTGGAAAAATACTGGATATTTAGCTAGCACTATTTAACAGGCATTATGGCTATTGACTGGATTACAGCCATGCTGATATTTCGTATAACAGCCCTTACTCTCTTGACGTAAGATGGCATAGTTGCTGAGCTCACTTATGTATCATTTTTTAAATCCATTTTATAAAGACATATACCAATATTTAGAAATCCTAAAAACACTATATGAAATAAGGAGATTTCTCAGTTTTAGATTTCGTACCTTCAGGTTATCAGGAAGTTCAGAGCGACCAGCATATCCGGGGTTCATAGTGATGAAAACAGCGCAGGTCGGGTTGAGCTTTAACTCTGTACCCTCAAACATCAGCATTTCCACATGAGCCGCAATCCCTAAATGGAAAGTACATTTCTGTAAAGCTTTTATAAAAAAAAACAGGCACAGAGAGACTGTAACTGATTTTCAGAATCAGAAGCACAGAATGATCTCCCAAAAACAGAGGAGATTTTAACTACTGTAACAGTCACAGGACCTAAGGCTGTGAGAATGAAAGTTATAGTTAAGTAGATCTTCAAAATAGGAAGGGACAAAACAGTTTAGAAATGTATATTTGATAAGAATGAATCGATTTTATATTGGCAAATAATTGGTAGCCAGTGCTGTTGCCATATGATTTGATATGAGCAGTACACTTGGTGAACCTGAGGACTCTTGCTGCTAATTTTCGAATGTTATAAGAAAGATTTCAGGCATTAAAAATAAAGACAATGACCAACATTTTAGAATCAGCTTTGGAAAGAAGAATCTGAAGGCCTTCAATATTTAGAAATCAACGAAATGCATTCTTAGTAATTAGTCTGGCGGGGTTCAAATGTAAGAATCGAACAGAGCACCAAGTTTTTTTAATAACTTGAGTTGAGTTTTCAGGAGCTTCATCAACATCAGTTGTGAAAGTAAAATGTACTACTTTTGGTGTATATTAGTAAAACCTTAGTTTCCCATCAGTAAGTTTAAGGCAGTTTTATATAGCCAACCAGTGTGGTCAATTATGTGTTTATGTAGCGCCTAAGGCCTAAGCATTTGCTAACAGACAAGAATTAAGCCATTGTTTTAGATAAACCAGCCTAAAGAAAGAGACCAAAGGCCAGAAGCCTGAGGCACACATCGTTCTACAGTAATGGTGGGTGAGATTTTTGGATTAAAAGCAATTATATAAAATGCATTATTAAATCCTGTATTTAATTTCTGTATTTAATTTCTTTTCAACAATATTTCATTGTAAAATGTGCAATAGGATATAATTTTATTTAATTGATCTATGCACACTAATCAAAATATGACTAAATACTCGGCTATATATAAGCCAGTAATACCAAATTATGACAGTCTGCATATAAAAAAGTCTGGAAAAATAAACACACCTCTTTGAATGGTAAGAATTTGCTGCGCCACCACAGAGAGCACCTCCAGATCAATTCGGTTGAACTCATCAAAGCATGCCCATGCACCACAGGACAGCAAGCCCTACAGAAAGTAGATTGCATTCATTAATTATTACAAAATACAAAAAACCCAAAGTACAGTGGCCAGTAAAAATAAATTGGTGTATGGTGGTCTTCAGGCAGGTGATAGGGCTGGACAATAATTCCTACTAATGTAATGTACAAATTACACCAAATTATAAATTACACCAATAAATTATAATAAATGTTTTTAAATTACATTAGTGAAACAAAGTTATTTCCTGAAAAAAGTCAAATATGTCATAAATGTGCTAACCAAGTGAATTAATAAATTTGGGACTTAAACTTTTTAAAATTTTATTAAGCACTTGGATTAAAATTTTTTTTATTTCTGTAAAAACTGGATTATTAACATACAACACCTATCACTTAGTTATTCGCTAATCACTAATCGGGTGCAGAATATCACATTGGCATCATGACCAGTAATAGTTACAGTAGACTAATAATGCTCTATTACTTGCCCTGACAAGAAAAACATACAGCTTTTTTGTTTAGGTCTAATTTCTTTTTATATCCAAGCATTCTAGTATTAGTCATATAGTTCAAGTTATAAGTTTTATACCGGGTGGGCGCCTGACATGAAGTTAGACTTTTAAACCTTTGCTAAAGACTCACCTCTCTTCTCAGTATTTTTTTCTCTTTGTCGTTAATAAGTAATTTTTAAAGCTTATGTATTTAAAAGCACTATAAAAGTGTGATTTGTTTGTCCCAAAATTTCCCATTGAGGTAACATTAAGGAAATTTTCAAACTGCACCATCCGTTCACTCTTTAGCACTCTTGAAAATTCACACCCTGTGATATACAAGATGAAAGCACTCTAGCTCCAGTCTACGAGAGACCTGTTTAATTAATCAAAACTTTACGAATCTCTGTCGCATAACATTCATTTATAACACATATAACATTTTGTCACATACAAGCGCCATTTAAACTTTAAATGATAGACATGGTTTATTTATATATATATATATATATATATATGGTATAGGATGTGAAATATTGAAATTTCACATCCTGTGATATGCATCAAAGCACTCTTGCTACACTATACGAAGGAGGCCTGATTAATTAATCAAAACATTTTGAAACTCTGTCTCTTAACATTGTAATTGGTTGATGTAGAAATGCATTTAAATTTACATTGTAGAGAAGGGTCTACCCTGTAAGCTGTATAAATATCTAATTGATTGTTACATTCCTTATCGAGTTATAATCATTTGATTATACCCACCTTCTTAAATATCCCCATAGGGAGGAGGAGAGAAAATCTATATTATTATTATTATTATTATTTGAAATTAGTTTTTTAGTCTTCTAAGATGAATACACATTGAGTAAACATTTCTGACCTTGAAAAACTTTCCCAGGGCAATGTAATCAAGGCCATCAGAGCAGTTAAAGACAACACACTGCTTAGCCACAGCTTTAGCCAGATCTTTAGTGGTCTCAGTCTTTCCTGTACCTGCTGGTCCTTCAGGAGCTCCTCCTAAATGCAAGTGCAGAGCTCCAAAAAGGGTTCTGGGCACAAAGAAATCAGTACAGGCAACTTAGCTGAAAGTGGATTGAGTATGAAAATGGCAGATTTTTTTTTCTTAAAGCCCAGAAAGTAAGGACAGTTTCTAAAATTGCAATAAATCTAACAACTATAAATAATTCATTTGCTTGAACTTTTATTTAACAAGTGTTTTACTGGCAAAAAATTGTATTATGAAAATACAATATATTCAAAATAACAATAGGATGACTGCAGCTTACAAAAAAAAAGGTCGGGACAGAGGCTAAGGAATTTTTACGTCACACTGTTCTTAAAAGTTTCCCATTTTTTAAATTAAATAAACAATTAATTAAAGAATGAGTATCCTTTAATTAAAGTCAAAGGTAGAAACTGCAGCTTGAATGAGCATTATCATTGAGCCCTCATGTGGTATTGTTCGGGAAAAAAGACCTAACACCGTGAGAGACACCATATTTTTTTAAGAATATGGTTCATGATTAATTAATTAGACAATATTTGATAACGTAACTATTCAGTATAAAAAATATATCTATTTGCCTAAAGAACTTAAATGTCATGTTTTTGACAAAAAGCATCAATAAAAATCAAAATGAATATTTGATTTAATGAATTCATATAACTATTGGAGTCATGGAGACAAACAGATGTAGCAAAATGATGTTCTGACCTGTAGCAGCGATCAGTAAGAGGAGTGATGACCAGACGTGGCGTGTTACCCAGGTACTCATAGCCATAAGGCAGACCTGCATTAATCATTTTGGTCTGAAGCTGGTTCTCCTGCAAACAATGGTGGAACTGTTATCTGACTCGCTGACTGCAGCTCTTAACGTCCCATTCAAGAGAACATTATTGACGAATGCGGCCCTGAAATGTGGTAGCACCTCTGCAAGTGCAGTAACTTAAGGACTTTTAAGGAGTTTGTGTTCAGTCCATTGCACAGTATTTACATGATTTTGTTTGCTTTGTGCTTTCATTTTCCTCTTTCCCACTGCATTTATGTTCATTACATGCTTTATTATTTGTGTTATATGTAAGTGTCAGAATGTGGAAGAAAGGTTATTCAATGACTTTGAATGTGGCATGGTTGTTGGCACCTTAGTACCTCAAAATCTGCCGATCTACTGAGATTTTCACACATAGCCATATCTATGGTTTATAAAGAGTATCTGCCGAAAAACAAATCCCACAGCATGAGTCTGCCGCTAATTTGCTTCTCTGTAGAGATGGTGCATGATTAAAAAAAATATTAATATATTTATACATTAAATAAAATAGACTATACTGTTCACAAAACAGTAATAAAACAAATGAACACAATTTTCCAGGACACATGTCCTTAAACAGTGTTAAAAGGTAAAAGGTGTGCAGTTTTGTAAGTAAATTATCTGACAATTGTTACTAAGGTTTTGCAGATTCTTCAGGTAAGTGAGATTGTCACACTTGCTTCGTATTTTGTAGCCAAGCGTACTTATTAGTACTGTATTATATTATATATATATAAATATATTATATAAATATATTATATTTGAAAATTCTTCTGTTATGCAATATGTTGCTTTCTTTACTGACTTCTGTGTATTTATTTGTTTTAAAAGTAATGTTTGGAAATGTAAACTAAATGAATATTGACTCATTAATTCAGAATTCATATAAAAAATATACATCTCCAACAAACATTGTAATAAACCTTTTTAGTCTAATACGTACATACAGGTGCATCTCAATAAATAAGAATATCATCAAAAAGTTAATTTACTTCAGGAATTCAAAGAGTAAAATGCATACATTATATAAATTCGTTAATCACAGTGATCAATTTCAAGTGTTTATTTCTGTTACTGTTGATGAGTATTTGAAAACCCAAAATCATCATCTCAGAAAATTAGATTATTTAACACAAAACACCTGCAAAGTCTTTCAAAGTGTTAAAAATAGTTTTGTTCAGTAGGCAACACAATTATGGGGAAGACATTAGCAGTCACTGACACAACTTACAAGGAGGTTATGCCACAAAAGTCCTTGCTTCATTGCAAAGAAGCTGGCTGTTCATAGAGTGCTGTATCCAAGCAAATTAATGGAAAGTTGAGAGGAAGGAAATAAAGTGTGGTAGAAAAAGTAACACAAGCAACCGAGATAACCTCAGTCTTAAAAGGATCATCAGGGAAAAGCTATTAAAAAATTTGGGGAGGAAATTTGCAAGAAGTGGGCTGTTGCTGGAGTCAGTGCTTCAAGAGTCACCACAAACACAGGTATCCAGAACATGGTCTACAACTGTCACATTTCTTTTATCAAGCCACTCATGACCAAGAGACAACGCCAGAAGCGTCTTACCTGGGCCAAGGAGAAAAAGAACTAAACTGTTGCTCATTGGTCTAATGTTTTGATTTCAGATAAAAGTAAATTTTGCACTTCATTTGGAAATCAAGTTCCCAGAGTATTGAGGAAGAGTGGAGAGGCACACAATCTAAGTTGCTTGGGGTATGGTGTAAAGTTTACACAACCCGTGATAGTTTGGGGAGCCAGGTCATCTGCTGGTATAGAGACTCTATGGATTATTGTCAAGAAGAAGATGAGAGGCACCAGACCTAACAATGCAGACGAACTGAAGGCTGCTATTAAAGCAACCTGGGCTTCCATAACACATCAGCTGTTCCACAGGCAGACCACCTCTATGACCTGCCACATTGATTTAGCAATTCATGCAAAAGGAGCCCAGACCAAGTATTGAGCGCATTTACTGTACATACTTTTCAGTAGGCCACAATATCTGCATTAAAATTCTTTTTTTCAGTTGGTCTTATATAATATTCTAATTTTCTAAGATAATGATTTTGGTTTTTCATTGGCTGTAAGCAATAATCATCAACAATAACAGAAAAAAACTATGTAGATCACTGTGATTGTAATTAATATATAATGTATGCATTTCACTGTTTGTATCTATTAACATTGTGATGATATTCTAATTTATTGAAATGCACCTGTTCATACATACATACATACATACATACATACATATATATATACACAAACATACGATACACTCACAATCCAGTAATAACGGAGTTGACTGAGCCACTCAAAGTTGTTTTCATCGTCCACACCCTTGCGCACTAGTGAGGCCAATACATCTCGAGCATGCACATCCAAAACCACCAGCGCTCCCAATGACACTCTGTTCTGTTTGGACAATTTCCCCCGCACCAGCGCCACAATATCCTCAATCTGTGTGTTGTTCTGATGTAAATAAGCTTCCAGTGCCTGAAAAATAAAGGAACAGAAAAATCTGAAAACTATTTTAAAAATATTATTTTTATTAACATTCTGCAAACATTTGCCGCTTTTTACAGTTTTACAAAAGTCAGAATACACAAAGAAGGGAAATTATGCTAACTAATATTAGTTATTTTGCTTCAAACTTAACTTAAGTTTTTTGGGGGGGGGCAAATGTCTCCTATAGACACGAATATATCTCGTACCTTTGATTCCAAGGAGACATTTTTTTGTTGAAGAATAAATCACACTATATATAAAATAGAAGTAAAAAGTTGCCAAAAATTGGCTTTTTCATACTACGGTTAGGGTAAGTGTTATTACAGTGGTGCTTGAAATTTTGTGAACCATTTATTTCGATTTTCCAGGAAAAAGATTTTGCTCTCCAAAAAGATCCAAAGATCACATGCATAAGCCTTAAAACTACTGAAACAATGTTTTTTGATGGATAAGACAAATAAATATCTATGTTTAATGTGAGAAGAGTTATGTTTGGAAAAAGGAAAGCACAGCATTCCAGCATAAAAACTTATTCTTATCTCTGAAACATGGTGATGATAGTTTCAGGTATGGGCCTGTTTTGCTGCATCTGGGCCTGAAACGATGAACAATGAATCAGGACTTCTGTTTTGTAAGCTGAATCTCAAGAGAATGTGAATCATGAAGCATGACAACAGCCATTAACACACAAGCTGTTCAAACAAAGAATATTTAATAAAGAATAAAATTAATGTTTTGGAATGATCAAGTCAATTTACTGCGCTTAATCCAATAGAAATGCTGTGAAAAGACCTGAAACTGTTTTACTAAGAAACGGGAGAAAGGTACTACAAAAAATGGTCAAAATTACTGGAACTATTTAGTAGATGTTACTGCCACACAGGACAGCACTGTGGCGCAGTGGATAGTGCCTTAGCCTTACAGCAAGAAGATCCTGAGTTTGAACCCCCCCTCATTACATGCAGGATAGGTTAATTTGGTCTCTAAATTGCCCATTAGTGTGTGAATGTGTGTTTGTGTGCCATTGATTGGTGCCCTGTCTAGGGTTGCTGGATAGGCACCGGTTTCCCCGTGACCCTAGGACTAGGATTAAAGGGGTATAGAATATGAATAAATGAATAAATATTGCCACACAAGAAGGGACACACCAGATAATGTTTTTACAGTTAATATGTAATATTGGATGATAATAATAATAAATAATTCTCAATAAATAACTGACAAAGTCTAAATGCTTTGACTCATTATCTGAATTTATTTCTCTTGGTTATCTACATTTTGAACTTGTGAAAGACTATATGAAAATTTCATGCTCCATTATAGCTGCATTATTAATAAGTGGAGAGTTCGTACAAGTTCAATGTGTGTGTGTATAAAACAGACCTGTGGTCCAGCTGCAATGGCTTCATGGATGTGTTTGGTCCAGTACACTTGTGACACACACAATACTGTCTGACCTGGCCAGGCTCGCACCCAGTTTATGCGCAAATCTTTAGGATAGGCCTCTATTGCCTCTGCTATCACCTGTGTATTAGAATAAATCAAAATTACTTGAATAAGTACTTATATATATAAGCCAGCCATTAGAAAGCACAAGCCAGTGTATTTCTAGTGCCGGTCCCAAGCCTAGATAAATGGTGAGGGTTGTGTCAGGAAGGGTATCCGGCATAAAACATTTGCCAAAAATAAAAAGGCGTGTTACTGATTGCTACTTCATACCGGATCGGTCGTGGCCCGGGTTAACAACGACCGCCACCAGTGCTGGCGGCA
>JAOUQV010000031.1:7264283-7275930 GCA_028565295.1 Aspidoras spilotus | reverse complement strand
CTAACGTATTTCTCAGCCACTCCGGAATTCCTCATACTACACCACAGTTCCTCTCTCGGCACCCTATCATAAGCCTTATTATCATCTAAAATGTAAATTTCTTAGATAATTAAACCTAATACATGGGCAAGTATTAAATTAATAACAACTTTGCACACTCACCTATTGTTCAGTAACTTTTCTTGTCGTGAGAGTATTTCACATAATTGCTCTTTACTCTTGTTCTCTAGATCACCGAGTAAACCCTTGTGCTCCATTACAGCTAATTCAAGTATTTTATACGGACACTTTTAAAACAGAATATATATTAAAACTTCAGCGGCGATTTCATTCCTGTCCCAAATCTCACTGAAATCCCCATGTTGATCAGGTAAACACATGGCTAAGGGCTACACGCCACAAACGCTACTTTCAACATGAGCGAAAGAACCTTTACTCGGGCCGAATCCCAAAAAACTCTCTGCTGAGTAACTTCTGCACTAGATAGCGTTTGTCCGCTATTACCCACCACACTAGGAAGTGGCCATGTATTTTGACTAGAAAGCGGTTTGGTATCCAAACAGCAATACCAACGGTCCATGTGAAGTGTGCGATTACACCAATACACAATCTTTCAAAATAAAAGACACAATAAATACAGAATAATAGATAACCACAGCACACGCTTAGCCATATTTATGCTGTTTTAATAATCTTTACAAAACAAATAAAATGGACCCGGGTTCGAGCGGTTCGCCCAGGTGGGGCGACCCCGGGAATATCCTGTGTGGCAGAGAAAATCCGAAATAAAAAAAATTACAAGCTATCTTTGATTTTCTGCAGGTGGCGCTGTGGGAGTGTTTCCGCTTTCCAGATGTTTCTGGGCGTAGTGAAACTTCAAACACCAAATTTTTAGATCATCATACTGGAATTTGATAGTTTTTTTAGTTATCCAAAACTACGTAGGCTTTTATTGCATCACGTTATGTTATATAATTTTATTACAGTGAGACATATTTCGCCCACGTTATGTCAAAAAACATTCTAGAACATTGGGTTGTTTATCTATCTATCTATCTATCTATCTATCTATCTATCTATCTATCTATCTATCCATCCATCCTTCTTTCTTTCTTTCTTTCTTTCTTTTTTGAAAAAAAGAAAAAACATTGTATTATACATGCCAAGATGAAAAGCTCTATAAAAACTGTTATCAAGGCAAAAAAACATCATCTGTTATCTCAGAGTGTGTCATGGGTGAGTAATGTTATGGCATGGGTGGTCTGCATATATGTAAAGATATGTTCACTGTCAAAGAGGCTTATACTAGAGCTGGACTACAGGCAGACCAGTCAAGCACACCCATGCTATATCTATAAAGCTACACTGGCACAGTGGATAGTGCTGTGGCCCCACAGCAAGAGTTCAATCCCTTGGTGGGCAACTTTGTGATTTCTGTGTGGAGTTTGCATGTTTGATGGTTTTACTCTGGATGCTCCAGTTTTCTCCTACAGTCCAAAGACATGCATGCTAGGTGTATTGGAGATGTTAAAATAATTACTAACTTGTGTATGCATATGACTTAAGTATAAGATATAAAACTTGATGACTGTCATCAACGTCAACATGATGTCTAAGATGAGGTTAATAAAACAAACAAAGAAACACTGTTTTATATGTCACCGTTAAAGCATCTTCATAGATATAACATGTGTGCTTAATGGGTCTGCCTGCAGTCCAGCTCTATCTCCTAGTGAATATGTATAGCGCATATCAATAGGAGAATCAGGCAAAGGCATCGGTCAGCTGAAATCCTGTATACAGCAAAAATATTCAACAATTTAACTTGCTAAGCTCTAGTGCCTCTGTAACACTTTTTGAGTACACTTATATCCAATTTAATATAAATTAAAACCTCAGCGGCGATTTCATTCCTGTCCCAAATCTCACTGAAATCCCCATGTTCTGAGTTTGTTTGTATTTAAAATAAAGGGATGAGGGTTGCGTCAGGATAGGCATCCAGTGTAAAACATGTGCCAGATCGTAAGGTGAATTTAATTCATTAATAATAAGACAACAAATCTTGCCATATTCTCTATGTATATGAAATAAAAATAATTTTAATGAATTAACAAAGGGCAGCACTGTGGCGCAGTGGTAGAAGGACCTGGAACCAATCTGTGTGGGGTTTGCATGTTCTCCCCAGTGTATGTGCAGGTGTTTAATAATAATAATAATAATAATAATACTCTTTCATTTAGGGTATGATTTTCGACTTTTATTATATATATTTTACTCTCTGCATGCTAGGTGAATTGGTTATGCTAACATGCTATATGGCGCAGTTGTAAGCTTGTGGTTAAGGAAGGTCCCCGGTTCTATTTTTAGTAATGCCAAGTCCTGGCTGAAGTGCCCTTGGGCAAGGCACCTAACCCCCAGTTGCTTCCCGGGTGCTGTGTAGGGTTGCTCATCACTCCGGGCATGCTTACTTCACAAGTGTGTGTATATGTGTGTTTCACTGCATGGGTAGGTTAAATGCGGAGGACAAATTCCGCTGTGTGCAAGCATAGTGGCAAAATGGATCACTTTCACTTCACTTCACTTCACTTCTCTAAATTGTCTAGTACAAAAGCCGAAAGGGTGAAAGTTGCATCAGGAAGGCACTTGGTGTTTAACAGCAAGTCATTCGCTGTGGCGACCACTGGTGGCAGGGGAAAAAAAACTTGTTTTGATATAGTATTATGTACATACATAATATATTTTATTAAGTGCAGAAACTACTGTAATTTATATTTTCTAGAAGTCGTCATATTTCAGAAAAAATAAATAAATTGAATTTAATCTGCTGTTTAAAATTAGTGTCAAAGTTACACGATGTAGCAAAATATCAGGGCTTATCTGAGTTCTCGAATGAAAATGTCAAGTGCAAACAGATATTGTTAATCTCTATGCTGCTGGACTGATTAAAATCTGTAGTGGCATCAGAGCATCTTGGAACAATAATACTCTAATGCAAGTTCTCATATTAGATGAAGTGACAGGCGGCATTGGGTTTGATTCCCAGGTAATGCTTCTGTGTGGAGGTTGAATGTTCTCCCAGTATCCATTGGTTTCCGCCAGGTGCTCCCCTTTTCTCCCACTTTCCAAAGACAGGACAGACAAGTTAGTTTACCTGGTGTACCTATATTGCCCTTAGTTTGTGACTGAGTGTGTGCCCTACGATGAAATGGCACCATGTCTAGGGTTCTCATATTAGATGAAGTAACAGGCGGCATTGGGTTTGATTCCCAGGTAATGCTTCTGTGTGGTGGTTGAATGTTCTTCCAGTATCCATTGGTTTCCGCCGGGTGCTCCCCTTTTCTCCCACTTTCCAAAGACACGATAGACAAGATAGTTTACCTGGTGTCTCTATATTGCCCTTAGTGTGTGACTAAGTGTGTGCCCTACGATGAAATGGCACCCTGTCTACGGTTCCTTCTGCCAAAGCGAATGAATGAGAGTGTTGTGATCAAATATTTAGAGTAATGTTCATTTAATATTGCATCAGATGTGCACAGTGTAAATGCTGTTGCACCAAAATATAGTTAGGCCAGAAATTAACTTAAAGCTATTTAAAATATACCCTATTGTAGCTTATAGAACCTTATCGTTACTAGAATGTAGCCTATATTTGTGTTTAAAAAAGTGAACAGTGCAACAGCATGTATATAGTACATATATACATGAAAAAATATAATGCATATTCTCAATAAGTTATTCACAGATCAGAAGATATGTTCCACAAATCAGCAAAACAAAAGAAATACTTCATTTTTTCACTTGAAAGCATTAATCACTGCAGTTTATATTTCGCTTAGATGCAATATCCATCAGCCTCATATAGGGTGTACAGACTTGAAGCTGTAAGCTCCTGGGGGATGGCAGTTCTGTATTTGGGGAGGTAGGTGGTGTTAGTCCTTCATTATTTGGTATTGGCACAGGTGCTGTGTTTTCTGAAGGACTTTTTGCGATTTCCTGTGTGCATACTGTGAGCATACTGCTGTACTGCAAAGGTGTATATCGGAGTAAACTGTGGTCTAGTCGGCTCATGGGTCTTATAGCAGGTGGGCCTTCATATGGAAGAGGATCAGGCCGGCTGTGAAGAATGACAGCAAATAGATAGAGTAACTTTTACAGTGGCGGATACATTTTAAAATTGTATAAAAACCTGCATATTGATTTATTTTTACCTAATGAGAATGTCACAGCCAACTCCGATATCTTTTGTGAGGGGCTTACTTTCAGTAGCTCCCTGTACAGACATAAAATACTTCAACTTGTCTTCTAACTCATTATTCTGGGAGAAGGAGCAAAGCACAGCACACAGTCAGAGGATAGAAAAAGTCCAAGTCATCAGAAACAATTAGAAGACATTAAGACATAAAATCCAAGCAATTCATGCTGAATCCGCAATGTGTATCTTTGCTGTGAAGTTGGTTTAGAGTCTATATCTGGTTACTCTGCTGCTGAGTATTAGTGATCATTTGTATTTTGGGAATTTGGAAATATGTTCCTCTAGTAAGGGGATTGAAGGGGATAAACAAGCATTATCTGCAGCAATCTGCATGTGCTTATGAAACAGAAGGAAGTTGACAATCAAGTAAAGAACAATTGCCAACATACTGTGTCATAAATTTCCAATGTGCAAAAATCACAGAATATACAAAATCTTGCTCAAGTGGAATAGGAAGGGTGTGATCAACTATAGCTTTGACTATAAATGTTAAATTTGCCTGTTCAGTCAATTTCTTCATTCTTCAAACTTCACAGCAAAAAAACCAAGACATTTTGAAAAATGAAACTTTATGAAAAACAGCAAAAAACAGCTGCTTGAATGCTGAAGAGTTTCAGAACGCTTAGAATCCTTTCCATGCATAGTGTGATATTGAAGGCAAGAGGCATTCTAAAACACAGCTCACAGGCTTTTCCTCTTTTACCTCACACTCCACAATCGCTAGCCTGTCCAGCAACTCGGAAATGTACACATCCTTCCGTGCCAGTTCACCTCGCAGTGTCGTCACCTAAACAAAGAACAAATGTCCGGAACAGAGATCATTGTAAATCTAGTCAGAAATACTGTACAGTGTTTATTTCGTTATTAGTATTTTTACTAATTTTTACTAGTATTTTAGAAGCATACTTTCTCAAAGTATTGTTCATTTCTTTGACAGTGTTGGTATTCAAGCTCACATAATGCATGATTAATCTCTAAGTTATTAAATAATTTTGCCTTCATCTAAAAGGCATTCCCAGAGACTGACCTGCAGTACCACCAGTTCTGCTTCTCACAACAATTCCCACAATCCCCAGTGGTTCACAATTCCCTGATTATTCTTGCTTGTTAATACATTCACCTGCACGTTGATTTGTGTTTCCCTATTAATGGGGAAGTCATAGGCTTGTAGTTAACAGACTTCGGGAATGGAAGGTTTGATTACACTGGGGCAGTTGTAGGCTTGCGGTTATGGAACTGGTTTTGAAATTGGAAGGTTCCCAGTTCAATTCTGCTCACTGCTCCAGGCGCGTGCTTACTTCACGTTTGTAAATAAATGTACGTTTCACTGCATGGATAGGTTAAAAGTGGAGGACCAATTTCACTTTGTGCAAGCACAGATGCAAATAGATTACTTTGACTTTTTTACTTTCACTGCACTGATTGCCTGACCTTTGCTTGTTTTTAACATAGTGTTGATTTGTAATTTTACCAGCACAGGTTGTAAAATTGGGAGACAAAGTTAGAGAGGGCAAACTAAGATGGTTGGTAGATATTCATTGGCCGAGCGGGAGCAAAACAGAACCAGTTAAAAGTCATACCGTACACCAAATCATGTACAAAGCCGACAAACACACCACGCGCTTTCCTCCAATCACATAGCAAACAGTCATGCCCTACAACACCATGAACAGCCATTTCCCGGCCACTACTCGGTGATGTAGCTGGAAACTGGAAATGAAGCACGGGTCGATTAAAAGCCATACAATCGACTTGATCCTTCATTATTAACCACAGTTACAAAAGACAGAATAACAGACGAATTAAATTCATAGAATTGATATCATTGATAAGTGTGGTGTGATGTAACATGACAATGCACCTTTGCACATCTCTGCCCATATAATCAACACTCTCCATAAACCTAAAGCATTGTCCTTATAGTCTGGATCATGATCCCCATAGGACTGTCAGCATTTTTTGTTTCCCTGAAAGAAGCCCTATGAGGACAAAGATTTAGATCTCATTAAGAAGTGAATACAGCGGTGCATTTATGGTTCACAGCTCAGCCTACACAATTTTTTATGAGGGGAATATAAAAGCTGGTTGACAGATGGACAAAGTGTATTGAGAGGCATGAAGATTATATCTAGAATTATTTTTTCTATTTTGAAAGTTGATTTGCAGTGTTTTACACACTATCATTAAAAAGGTCGTTTTTGTTTAACACATAGATTATACAACAATTGAATTGTGTATTGATGCACCATGATTTAAACTAGTAAGACCAATCATTAAGCCATTGTTTTGTCCATGGTATACTCTAATCTTAACTTATGTTGCTAAGCAACTGAGACTTACTGAGAACAAAATACACTGCATGGTGAAATAATTGTTTATTGCAAATATAAAATGTGTACATAATAAATTAACTTGTTATTTTAATGAACACTGGATTTGTAAGTGCATCATGAGTGCATTTTAAGGCCAAATGACAATTTAGATGAAATCTGAACTATCTATAATTTGATTTAAATGTCTATGGCACCATGTTGTTCAACCTGCAGCTGGATTTATGCTAATGGTTTCTCCACTTCTGGTATACCTGTGACACTGTGGTAGGGGCCCTCAAATGCACCTTCTGAAACACAGGCACTAAACCCCTGGGCTCCTGACCATGGTCAAATTAGCTCAAGTTGATACAAAATTGGTTGCCTACCTCCGTAGAGTAAACAGATCAACACCTTATATGAGAAGTAATTATGGCGTAACCACCAACTGGGTCATTTTATTAGTGATCATATTCAACCTGCCAGGTGTTTCTAATCCACTGATTTGTCCAGTTTAGATTAACTGAGGAAACTTTACCTCTAAGCACAAATTGTGTGGTGCAAGTAGCTTGTTAGCTTTGTTAGCTTTGGATAACTGTTATCATTTGTAGTGCAGCATAAGCTCTCACCTCTTCTATCATGCCCTTGACCTTCCTCTGCTGGCAGAACACCATATCATTCAGGTGCTTTATTCTGTCTTTCAGCTCTGACACCTCCTTCTGTAACTGCAAAGCCCTGACACAGAACACTCTGTTACCATGCTGAAAAGTGTTTTAGTACAACCCATACAATGCAATTCAATGTAACACTTCGCAATTCAATGTAACAAATCACACTACATCTAATAACTTGTCATAATTACTCTGTAATGCTTACTTTCTAGCACTGCCTGAATCTGGCTGGTCCTCACCCAGGCGGAACAAGCGCTTTTCACAGTCACAGAGTTTCTGGGTTAAATGTGCCTTTTCCTTCAAACAAGAAACATATTGTCAAATCTTTCCGCTTATCCATGCTCACTGTAACCTTCCTATGGAGGTTTTTTACACAGCCCTACCTGAGCCATGCAATCAAGCAGACGCTCTACTTCACTTATCCTCTGGTCCCTCTCAGCTATTTTTGCCTCAGCAAGCCTCATGTTCCTCTCAGCCTCCTCCAGCCGCCTCATATACTCCTCCAATTGGGTCTGTAATTTATCACAGCACAACAATTTTTATATTCTGAGCTCTGAGTCTCAGTTCTAGATTTTAACAATCCACCAGGAAATTTCACAGAATCTACATATCTACATCAAATGTTATTCCAAGGTCCTATCTTTTTTAACCAGTTTATTAATTTTAGCTATATTTAGTCAAACAATGGATTGTTTGGCTATGTGACAATTGTTACCCTCAGAATCATGTCTAAATCTCTTTTGCATGATCACGTAACTTTCCTAATTGTTAGGCTTTGCATGTAGGTGCTACAAATATACTGCAACCACAGAAAAACTATAGTGCAACTTGCTTTTACTGATTTAACTAATAACACTGAATTAACTCCAAATCTCCACTGAGGATGTGGTTGTTTCAGTGTCCATACTACACTATATTTACAAAAGTATTTGCTCACCTGCCTTGATTCACATATGGGCTAATCCATAGGGTTCAATATGATGTTGGTCCATAGCTTTAACTCTTCTGGGAAAGCTGTTCACAAGGTTTAGTAGTATGTTTATGGGAATTGTCGACCATTCTTATAGAAGCGCATTTGTGGGGTCACACACTGATATTGGATGAGAAGGCTTGGCTCTTAGTCTTCGCTCTAATTCATCCAAAAGATGTTCTATCGGGTTAAGGTCAGGAGTCTACGCAGGCCAGTTAACTTCATCCACTCCAGACTCTGTCATTCATGTCTTTATGTACCTTGCTTTGTGCACTGGTGAAAAGTCATGTTGGAAGAGGAAGGGGCCAGCTCCAAACTGTTCCTACAAAGTTAGGAGCATGGAATTGTCCAAACTTCTAAAGCATTTATACACATGTGGCCAAAGAAGTGATTGGGAACATCTGGTTTCGATAATTTGGATGGGTGAGAAAATACTTTTGGAAATATAGTGTATGTCCTGGGGGCCAAATGTGGCCTGTGGTCCATTTTTAACTTTCCCCCAGCAATTTTTAAAACATAATAAAAATATGGCAATTAACTGTTTTTTTAATTCTTAGTTTTAACACTCGCTGTTTTGAACAAGATAGATATTTCTCCAAATAAGAAATCCAAAAAATGTATTTTAACTGATTGCTTAATGTTTTTTTATCTGTCATGTTTTAACCGCGCCCCCCCCTTCCCGTCTGCTCCTGTTATTGAGGTACCCCCTTTCTTTCAGGTAGCTTCTGCTACTTGCCAGGTTGTTATTGTAAGTGAGAATGCATTCTTAATGACTTGCCTGGTTAAAGTTAAAAAAATGTTACAGGCAACCAATTCACCAACAATAAGTGAACTTTAAATACACTAACAGTGGCACAATATACCTAAACTTTAATAAATATTCTCCCTATGGGGCCCTCAATAAAAAAAAATTGGACACCCCTTGATTAAGGCTTCAAGTCACAGAAGGACATGTGTTCAAATCCCAGGGCCATACATAATGCATTTATTTGTTCCTACAGTAAGACCATTTAGCACAACTGTATCTTATATCCAATGTGTGTGTTACTTTGTAATAAGTAATTCAACATGTGTGCAACACTGACTTGTGTAAAAGCATTGGAATCAGGTGCAGATTTAAAACGTGGCAAAACGGTTTAACAAGCACAACAGTGAAGAAACAATACTATGCAAAGATCTAGCTAAAATGTGAAGACAATAATACAAACACAAACTAATGCAAAAATAGAAAACATGTGCAGTGAATAAATATTCTGGGGCATGTAGAAAATTCTGGGAACCCAGATGTTCCATCATTATGGGAGGCAGCATAGTGCTAAAGGTCTGAACTTCCTGTTTGCACACAATATGTTATTGTTTTCTGCTATAATTACAGTCACATAGTGGCAACTCAGGTTGCCAGAAAAAAACACTATCAGATCCATGACAGTGTGGTTAGTCATTCACATTATAAAAAAGTGTACTATAAGGTCAATGTGTTAAATATACTGTGTGTTATTGTAAGCGCGTACCTGCAGAGCCTCAATTTGCTGTCTGTGTCTTCTTTGTTGTTCCTGCAGTTGCTGGTCATAGTGGTTCTGGAGTTTAACATTTATCTCCTTTAATACCTGAGCACTAGCTTCTTGAGAGGCCTCCATCTACACACACACAATGGTAATACGAGTGACTTTAAGTCAGTATGTAGATTTACTTAATCATTAATAAAAACAATAATTTGCTTGTGTTCATGCATATTTATCCATATTTGCATTTAAATAGCCTGTGTGTGAGTGTGTGTATACCTGTTGTTTCAGCATGCGGTTTTCCTCATGGGCATCAGCCAGCTGTTTCTCCCTCTCCCTCAGCCTCTCCTCAGTCTTTTCAAAGGAACTGCGCAGCGCTTTCATCTCCTCCCTGTTTCCCACACGGCCCTGACAGCTCTCCAGCAGTGACTTCTACACCAAGTACACACCAAACACACTTACATCACCACTTAAAACACCTCTTAAAAGAACAGTGTATTCATCTGTGCAATTGTTTTGCAAGGAGTTGCATTGTGCATGTGTGTGGAGTGATGTGTGTGAACGAACTCTGTGCAGACACATTAGGTTCATGTTTTGCATTTATATGGGTTTCTGGGTAATAGCTAAATGAACTAGTAAATCTAGTTGAACTTTTATTCCTGGAACTCTCAGCTGTGTCAGACGCAGGCTCTTTGATGGGCCGGGATAAAAAAAATAAAAGAGGGTTTGCAGCATTTGAGGGTTAAATTCTAAACATATTTGTTGATGTCTCTAGACTGTCTGTATTTAGAGGGCACATTGTAGGAGAAACCTGAGGACATTGCATCTTGTTTTTGAGTGGGATATTTTTTATCTTTGTTTCAAGAGTACTTCATTTTTTACACTAGGATGAGCATCTAAGAGGGCACTTAATGAGTTTTTTCTTTTAAAAGGGACCATTAGGGAATGTCAAGTATATCTCTATATTTCTCAGTATGCTTTTTATTGCACAACATCATGTTTTCTCCTATAAAATTGAATCCACTGAGTAATTTCTTACATACCCATGAATGTAGGGTAGTTCTTCATAGCACTGTATAATACTTTATTCAGTGGAGGGGTGCATTCTGAGATTCTGATATGTAGGAGGAGCATAAAAAGCTCCAGAACAGCACCCTTTTCATCCCAGGGCTTCTATTGGGAAGATCATGTTTATAGCATTTTAAATGCATGGATTAAGCTGTCGCTATAAAGCAAGACGGTCCAGTGTTCAATCCCTGGGTGGGATGTCCTGGGTCCTTTCTGTATGGAGTTTGCTTGATGTGATTGTGTGGGCTTGCTCCGGTTTCATCCGTCAGAACCAAAACAATTGGAGGCAGCAGATTACTTGTGTAATATGTGGCCTAATGAATATGGTAGACGGCTGGGGAACTGTAAACAACACTGCATTTTTCAAATATTAACTCTATTTACTGTTTGTCAATACCTGATGCTGTGAGTTTATGTTATTAATTACGTACCTGCAAGTCGATGTTGGCTGATATGAGTGAACTGTTCATCTGATCAAAACTATTTAGGGCTGCTCTTCCTGTTCTTACTTCTGCTTCTAAGTAGCGCTTATGTGAGTTAGACATCTGTAACACACATATTAAAATTAACAGTGAGACTAAGAACTTTGTGTAATAAAATAAAAAATGAGTTGCAATCCACAGTACTTTCAAACAAAGAAAGTATGTTCTGGGTCCTTCCGGTGTTGAGTTTTCATGTTCTCCCCATGGCTACCAATTGTCATGATGATTAACATTCTAATAATACAGATAGAACATACAGGGGTTAGACAATGAAACTGAAACACTTGTCATTTTAGTGTGGGAGGTTTAATGGCTAAATTGGACAAGCCTGGTGGCCGATCTTCATTAATTGCACATTGCACCAGTAAGAGCAGAGTGTGAAGGTTCAATTAG
>JAOUQV010000031.1:7239657-7251034 GCA_028565295.1 Aspidoras spilotus | reverse complement strand
TTTATGGGTGAGAAAATAATTATATATATATATATATATATATATATATATATATATGTATGTATGTGTGTGTGTGTGTGTGTGTATATAAAAACAAAGTAATATAACCCCATTACTTCATAGTCTCAATGAATAATAAATTACAGAATTTCACACTTCCTCATCATCCGCTTCGTTTTGAAACATTTATCTTGTGTTGCTTTAATAGGCACAGTTTCAAAAGGATGTATATTTTATAAATGTACATAAAATACCTCTCATTACATTCAACACGCATACTTTAGAATAGGTGTTGCTTGTCCTCATTCAGAGAGAAAATGTGTTGATAATAGCATCCTGACTGCTGGAACGTTTATACCCTGATGATGAACTGAAGTAGGTCTCTCCGTCCGTGCTGATGTCATCATCATCATCATCATCATCTGCATCCCTGTTGTTAACAAGTGGAGCAGAACTGCTCTTTCGTCTTTGGGAAGAAAGCAGAAGTTGTTTTAATATTATTATTGTTTTGTAAGCATTGATTTTTTTTATAAAGCAGTAATGGCTTCATGTAATCATGGTTTTAAACGGAACCAAATTTATTTAATTTATTATTTTAAGTTATGTACAGTACATTATGTACAGTGTAGACCGAGTGGATTTAGTTAGTATGATCAATGATTAAAACTATCAGAACTGCCATAATTCAAATGTATCTAAATCAAACAGAAGCACTATTTTTGTGATTCTCCTTTCACGAATGCACCGAAGTGGCACCGGACATTTAACAACACAGCTCTGTTACATCGTCTGCAAGTTGTATAACCTTTAAAATAGTCCACTATAAATAAAAATTAAATAAAAAGACCATCATCCATCCATTTATCTATACATTGGTCTGCGTCTTTCAATATCATGGGTTGAAGTTTCCAAATAATGAGTGGATAATTATTATATTACACCTTTAAAAATGTTACCCATTATATACATTACAAATCTTTGCACAGCCACTTTGCACAATAATATGGATCAAGTATATGTCTGTCAGCAAATTTAGTCAAGTGAAAATAAAAAATTCAGTAAGTCTTTGTTATTTATACATAGACACTTTTTCATAGGTGTGGTTACCTCATCTCAGTGCGTAATGCTTTAAGCTGGTTCTGGAGTTCCTCGTTTGCCTCTTGCTGTTCCTCCAACTCCCTCTGTAGTTTCTTTTTGTTGTGCTCCAATCGGTCAATCTCTTCCTCTGCCTCGTCCATCTGTCTTTTCAGAGCTTTAAGACGCAAGTTTAGCTGCACACACACACACACACACGAGTTACATGAGGTAAGCACCTGTATGCCATAACTCAATAAATCCTAATCATGTATGCACATTCACTAAGACACACAGACAGAAAAAAAACAGGCTGGTATGATTTAAGGGCAAGTTTGTTGTGTTCACCTGGTCCTTCTGATCCTGTAGCGAATTCTGCTCTTCATCCATCTGCATCACCATTTCCTTCACTTTACGCTCCAACCTACGGTTCACCAGCTGCAGGTTTGCACGCTCTCTGTCCAACAGAACAAAAGGTAAATTATAGTGTCTTTTTTTGTTCTACTGTTATAGAAATGGTATGCAGCTTCAACCTTTCTTCTGCTTCTAGCCGCTCCTCTAGCTCCTGGATACGGCTCTCCATCTGAGCCACTAGTCCCTCTTTGGTAGACTTCTGTGCACTCTCCAGATGAGATATTCTGCTCTTCAGGTCTTTATTCTTACCACAGAGTAATGTACAGTTAGACCACAACATAATCCAATTTAATACCCATGGTGATATAATGTAAATAATCTGTGATCTTATATAATAAGCAAGGATTATAGAACTCCCAGAAAAATAACTCCCAATACGGCTAATTTTCTGTGATTTTGTACCATTTGGTCAATACATTTTGCACTCAAGTGTGATCTGAGTCCCGATCCCTGGACAATCCTAGTGAATATTATCAGTGAACATTTACTTTACCCGTGTGTGTGTGTGTGTGAGAAGAGAGCTCTGAAATTAACTGCAGGATAAAGCCCAGGTAAAATGAAAAGAGCTTATTTGTAATCCTCCTGGGAATCCGCTGTGCTCTATAGCATGAAAGAGGCTTTTCATGTTTACCTGTCTGTCCAAAGCAGCCTTATCACACTCCAAGTCTTGTTTGCTGGCTCTTTCCTGCAGCAGCTCACTCCTCAACTGCTCCATCTGTCACACACCATCAAACCATAGACACTGTAAAAATTCTGCTCTGTAAACAAAGACTACATGGGAAACATCTCAGACAGGATTGTGTTGACAGCCCTCTTTTTAGAGTTGGCGCCAAAGTGAAGGTATAATTACTGGAACATTCTCAGTATTAATCTGAATTTTTTTTTATTATTATGTAAATAGGTCAGGTTTCACTGAACTACACATAGAAATTCTTACCGGACCACATTCTCAAACACATTTTCCTACATGAACTTCCGTAAAAGTGATTGTGAACTGCCAAACACATGCCTTCATTAAGGGCTTTCATGTAGGATAAACACTTCCGAATTCTGATAAGCCCTACTTACTGATGGAATTATATAAATGACAATTTGGACATTACACAGATACATTATACTGGACTATCACTGGATTAGAAACACCAGGTAAATAACAGCCTGGTCTAACTTTTTTAATAACTACAGCGTGCAAACTTCTAGGAACATACTCCACAAGGTGATGAAATTTATCCATATGTAGAGTTCACCTCACTAGTTGAAAACGTGAGGGAGCTGGTAAGAGAGGTACCAGCTACAGATAGTCAGGCTCACCTCCACACAGTCCGAGCTCTGAAACCCAACTTCCTAAAAGATGCAGCAAGATGGTGTGCGCTTGCTTATAGCTCCCCAGGTCATCTGCCATGTGCTGGAGTTATCCCCGTTGAATGACTGGGTCGTCAAGTGGTTACAGAACACCCTAGGTCAATAAACAACTTTGTAGTCAGGTCTTGGACACTCATGTGAGGAGAGGGACTGAGCCATCAACTGATCACCACTTAATGGTGAGTAGGATCCACTGGCAGAGGAGAAAGATGTACAGACTAGGCATACCAAAATGTACTGTGAGTGTCTGCTGGGAATATCTGGCAAAACATAAATGTCAGGTAGATCATCACCTCTCACTTCTGGAAAACCTTCAACCAACTCCTGGCAGCAATATCCGAACCCAGTGGTGGAAACTGAAAATAAGGGATGCCTTCAAGCTGAAGAAAGAATCCTATCAAGCCTGGTTGGGTCATAGAACTCATGCAACTGCTGATCTGTCCAGCAAGCAAAGCATGCTGCATCTCGGGCAGTTTTGGAAGCAATAACTTGGGTCTGGGAAAAGTTAAGGGAGGCCATAGAGGAAGATTACCAGTCTGCCTTGAAGAAATTATGGCAAACTGTCCAGCAACTCAGAAGAAGGAAGCAATGTCCTGTCATTGACAGTAGAAGAAATACTTGTGAGGATATCCACAATCTCACTGTTAGAGGAGAGGCTGATTCATCCATTAGACCAAGCTGAAGGGCTCTCCTGGCTGACATCCGTACACAGCATTGTGTGGCAGTTGGGAACAGTCTTTAAGACTGACCAGAGATGACACGCTGGTGTAATTTGTCAATTGGGTGGCCTGGAAACTCCTTGGGATCCTCCCAGAAGTGCTGAAGGAAGTGTCCGGAGAGAGGGAAGTATGGGCAAACCTGCTCAGACTGTTGGCACCACAAACCCGTCCCGGATAAGCAGAAGAAGATGGATAGATTGACAATTTGTAAATAGGTCGCTAAGGTTAATAATTTCAACAATTATAAATTAAACTTAGTAATTTTATAAATCTAAAATACAGTATAATAGCTGTTCTATATGTTAAACAGCTGAACAGTCTAGATAAGAATTGAGTGATACAGTCAGAGGGAAAAAACATTAGGAGAGGGAGATGGAGAAACAAAAAAAAAAAAAAAGAACAAGAATCTGTTGGCCTGAGCGAGTAATGTAGGATTATATTTTATGCCAATTAGACTGTGACAGCATGGCACAGAGGTGAGTGATGGGGTGCACGTGTTGCCATGCGCTGCAGGGTGCCATCTCAGCAGAGCAGCACACTAATGCATGCGCACACAGACACACACACACATCAAAGAGAGAAAAGCAAAAGATTAAACTCATTTAGACACACTCAGTTTGCACCTGGTGCCACAGGTCCCAGGTGTGTCCATCCTGATGTCCCCCCTGCTGCCCCCTATAATGCCCTTTATTCCCCTAATTTTCTCCTTACTAAAAATTTACAGAGCTTTTTTGTTTCCACGGTAACTCATCCTGGCCTTATGTGGCACCATTGTCTGGGTTTCTTTTGGCTCCATTCTCTAATTTCAGACAAACTATTGCTACTGCATTCCCTCATCTATTCATCATTAGTTAAACTTGGATGCAAACCTGGCACATTTAAGCCACAATACACGCCTCTCTACAGGTGCGTTAGTGTCTATGGGCCTGCTTATGTCATGGGAAAAGAAGTTTCTCTGAAAACAATACACAAGAATAGGAGGCTAAACAGGGCAAAAGTTTAGTGCTGAAATATGTCCTCACCATGTAGTGTACAAAACACAAAGCGCTTGTTTTCATCAACTTACCCACTGCACACACACACACACACACTCCTCAAGTTAAACAGTAAATCCTAAGCAGATTATGTTTATCTGAATTTCTGATTTTTAATAAAAAAGGTGTGCAACTTTCAAACACAAAAGCCCTGGGATTCCAGAGCTTCTTCCTCCTAAATTGATGTATATTGAAGTCAGGCGCCAGCAAATATTACAAGCCTGGCAAATCATGTCTTCTGGCTTACGCCTTGCATCAGAAAGTGCTCCTAATTGATGCATGGCAATTGGATGGGCAATGTTACATGATGGGACAATCTGACAAAGCAGACGATTACACAAGCTCGTCTTACAATACAATACCCCATTATCCAAATCCCTCTCACACACAGCGATGACAGACAACAAAGCTGGACAAGCTCGTTGACAGTGCTGTGTGTTCTGTATCATTGTGTTTGCATATAAAATATGCACAGTACACAAGAACTGCATATTCAGACAAATTCCAATTGAGAATTCAGAAGTCTTAAACGTCTGATACATTCATTTTTTTTCCTTCTTCTTCATGAGAAATACTAACCTGATCTCTGCCTCGATCAATTCTTTCAATGAGCAGGTCTCCATTCTGCCTTTCTTCTTCCAATTCCATCTCCAGATGAGATACCTGCTCCTGCATACCACAGCACACAAACATCTCTATCATCACTCTTGTGCTAAATACAGACATTGATATATATTAATATTTAAATATTAACAGCCTAAAAACATCTACAGTATTCCATGTATATTTACAACAATCAATTAATATTCACACGAATACTGTATACATTTTAAATGCATTGTAAACAGATGACATTTAATTCCGCAAGTCAACATAACTAGGAATGCAGGATAAAATTGCGTTTGCATTGATTTGTGATAATGAGCTAGAATGGCATGTCTACAAAACCCAGAAAGCTTTACATCAGCCAGGTTTATCTACGCTGGTTCAAGAGCTTTTGCTAAGACAATATGTAGGATTAGAGCTAAGGTTGTGTGTGTGACTAATCTCTTAAGTCAATCCGAATATAAAAAGGCGTGTGCCTTTTGTGTGACGGTTGGATGTGTGCCTTTTGTGTTGTCATATAACAGGTTAACAGAATGTTTCCAGCTGTGATTTTTGGGATGTAGGCCCTTTTCGTTTAGGAGAACCTTTGGGTACAATTGACTGCACCGTTAGTCAAATGTATATATGGGATTTATATTTATATCTCTATAAATGTTTAGAGCTAGGAATCATAAATAGGTGAGATTTTATGTTATTTCATATGATATGATAAATAGGAGATATTTCTATACACAGGTCATGTTTAAAGTATATAATATATAATGTGTGTATGAATACCTCTAACAGTTTGATTTGTCTGACTTTGTCGTTACTCTGCACTTTGGTGTCAGCCTCCACCTCCAGCTCAAAGACCCTCTGTTGCAATATTTTTGCTCGCTCTTCCGTCTCGTCTCTGTCTCTCTTACAAAGTTGCAAGTCTTCTTCCAAGTGTCTCAGCTACACACACACGTACAGACAGTTAACACTTACAAATGCTTTCAAACAAAATAAATTGGTAGTTTGCGAAAAGAGTTTTGCTTTTAAACATATGTGTGTGTGTGTGTGAGTTTTGTATCTTGCACTGTGTCGCCTATATTGTTGCTCTAAAAGTCTTCTCCAAACAGCATATTGCAATATCTTTAAAAATGTAGTGATTGTTGGCTATGCCAGTGATTGTTGTTTTTCCATGGCCTACCTTGTCAAAACGGTCCATTTATGATTCTTGGCACACCATGGTTTCTTAATTTTCCAGAAAATTCCAAATTGCTATAACCATCATAATAGTAATATAATAATAATAATTGATACTTTATTGATCCCTTGTAGGGAAATTCTTTCTCTGCATGTATTCCATCCAGGGGTTTACTTGGAGCGTCTGGAGCAGCGTGCTGAATTGAGGTGCATGGGGAGCAAGTGGGGGTTGGGTGCCTTACTCACAGGCACTTCAGCCATGACTTGCCTAGAGTAGGCTTCGGGCCAGTGGCTGACCCCCAATTGTAATGCACAATGCTCCTGAACTCTGGCTCAAATAATTTCCTAGCTTTTTTTAAATACAAAATGTAATGCATTTTTCCAATAGACAGCCATCTGGCATTTATATTTTATAGGTTTATCCTTTTTAAACTACAAACACAGTATTCCCTGGTGAAATCCAGGGCTTAAACTAAACATATACAAGTAGAACTATTCATTTTCTAAACAAATCAATATAACAAGACCCACATGGATGTGACATCATGTCAGTTAGATGTTTCATGATTTTGGGTCATTTGTTTGGGTCATATATGTTGATACATCATATATGAACGTAACAGGAAGCTAAAATGCTGACCCTTATTCACATTCATCTGGGCATACACACAACATTTATTTCTAAAGGGAATTTCATGAAGTTTGTATGATGTAAGCTGTTGGGTATAGGCTTCGTTCTAAAATCATTTCAGATCATAAACTTGTCCTGGATAATAATGTCTTACATAACTACATCTGAGTTAGAAGGGAAACGTGACATATGAGTAACAAATGAGTAACATGTTTACAAATATATTGTAGTCTATTGCACACACGTTTCTGTGTGTTTCAACCTTTTAATCCTACTTGCACAACACAAGCACACACACACAATCTTACAACATGAGCAGACTTGGCTTTAGTCTAAATGTATTATGTGCAAGGGGAGTGCATCTGGTGTACAACATGTGTGCATGATAAAGGTTGTGCGTTTAGGGAGCCATATCAGAGCTAAGGATGCAGCTGCATAAAAAAAAATAATGTAGTGGTGTGTGTATTATAGGGAAGTCTCTTGGGATGAGGATTCAGTAGGTGAGCACTGAGAATCTCTTCTGTCAGCAAAACACATCCTCTTCCTCCTACACACAGCTGTGTAACGGGAAGGGTCTGCATCTTACATCTCTTTATTAATGCTATTGTTTTGTCTTCCTTTTCAACAGCCTTACACACACACACACACACACACACACACAAAAAGATAGATGTGATTATGTGAAGTAGATATCTCTCTCCATGTTCTTCACAGCATGCTTGTTTCAATAACTCACTATTCCCATATCAAATAATAACATTCCATACATGCCTGAGTTGAGATGGGCTGCTTACCATCAACCCAGGTCAAAGGTCACTGGGGCTTTTGAGAGCAAAATAGGTTAGATCTATTTTACAGGGGCATGTTTTCCACTGTGTTATATTACCTTTCCTTTTTACAACACTCAATAAATGTTAGGGAAATGAGGACACTAATGGTTTAAGCCTTGTCGGTGGAATTCTTTGCCATTCATTTTGATGTACAGCTTCAACTGCTCCACAGTCTAGAATTTTGGTTTTTCAACCTTGCTGCGTATTGCAGAAACTTCTCCAGATTCTTTTGGTGAATCTTTTTATAATATTATGGACTGTAGATGATAAAATCCCTAAATTCCTTGTAATTGCACATCACAAAACATTGTTCTTAAACTGCTGGACTCTTTCCTCATGCAGTTGTTCACAAAGTGGTGAACCTCACCCAAGCCTATTAACGAAGCTCCCTTCACACCCAATACTAACACTCTGATTCCAATTAACCTGTTCACCTGAGTAATCCTCAATTTTACCAGTCTTTACTTGCCCCCGTCCCAGCTCTTTTAAAACGTGTTGCAGGCATCAAACTCAAAATGAGTAAACATTTGCAAAAAACAACATGGGTTTAAACAGGAAATATCTTGTATTTGTAGTGTATTCAAAAGAACACATGTCCACTGCCATTATGTCTATCTCAAATGACTAAATTCACCGAATTTGCTGGCTTCAGAAATGCAGAAACAATGCTGAAAGCTTGCAAAGTCTAAGCTCTGGTGGATGCTCCTTTTAAAGTCATTTTTAACAAGGTCATCTGTTAGCAGTAGTTACTTATATTTTGTGAGGATCTCCATCTGTAATATCTAATTCAGTAAGGCTTCAGATTTCTGTGTGTACTCTGCTCTTACTCATATACATATCTTCGGTGTCTGTGGCTGTTTTTTTGTTTTTGTTAAAAATGTCAAACAGTGCAGCAACGCATTCAGGTTTCCAGGACCCTTGTTATGACATAATGTTTACAGTTAATCACAGGTTAACTAGTGGTGTATCGCGCCTGACCAACCTCGTCCTGCAGAGACTTGGCAGTGACTCGCGATTTCTCCAACTCCAGACCCCCGTCTCGAAGCTGCCTCTGCAGCTCAGCCAGCTCTCTTCGGTTTTTCTCCTTGTAGGTGTCGATCTGTACCTGCAGCTCCTGAGTGGAACCCTGCGCTGCCTCCACGATCTCACACATCTATACACACAGTATTAGTAAGGTTGCATAGTGGGATCAATTAGAGATTTTTCAAGAAATTAAACTAGTAACGTGGAAAGAAAAAGCAGATGGTTAAAATATTCAGCTAAAATGTACTACATTAGTCTGAAGAGATTTCAGACTAGATGAAGCCAAATCTATAATGAACTGTGTCTGGGAGACTTCTTTAGTCATTTCCACATCACATTTGCAGTTAAGTGGAAAAAGGTGATTTGACCAAATATAGTTGCATGCAATTCCTGGGTCATTATTATCCTGAAAAGAACTCCCAACCAATGCTGTACTAATCCCATATCCCAGGAAGGTCGCTCATCGATCTATAAGAAAGCTTGGCTGATGAAAATAGACCAACTGTGCAATCTCAGTTTGAGAAGTATCTCATTTCGGCTTCACCACAGCATTCTGATAATTGGTAAGTGAACACATTATATTACATTATATTATATTGCATCTGTTATTCATTAAATACACTCACTACATCTAAATTGTAATGGAAGCAATCATGACAACATTAACCCGAGTATACTATGAAAACATATTTAATTACTAGAAACTGCTCCCTGTCAGTCTCAGTACAGAAGCTGTGGCTCACTGCATATTAAAGCTTGTACTATTTTATGAACTGTTTGCATAATGCTGAATCACATACTGTATTGTGTTGACCGAACACTAAATTGTGTAATCTCTGGCTGTTATCATGTAATTATAGACATATCTTGAGGCATGTCATATAATACTTTTGTGGTGGCAATGAAAGGTTCTCTGTAATAAACATGCTAATAATTAGAAAAAAAATAAAAATCTTACTGACAAGCTTTTAAAAGTATATGTTTCTTGTGTCTCACCTCCCTCTGCAGTTTTTCCACTGTCCTGTCTAGAAGCCTCCTCTCCTCCTCAATCTCATTCTTTGTGTTCTTAAACTGCTCCTTTTGACTCCTTTCCACTTTCAGACGTTCCTCAAGCTCTCTGTGATCCTGGGTCAGCTTGGTCAAGCTTCTCTGAGGAATACAGTCACTAAGGTAAGGACTTTCTTTAAACTAAATAAAAGCTGCAGACTATTCGTGCCAGGCATACACTAACTAGGCACTTCTAGAAAATGTGAATTGCACTCACCTGCACATCTTCCAGGCGTGCCGTTAGAGCCCGATTTGCACGGCTTAATTCTTCTTCTTCTTGCTTGACCTCATTGAGAGACTCCTCAACTTGCTGCTTCTCTTTCTGCAGTCACACATACAAAAATGATATGCATCAAATGTCATACATGGTCCTGGTTTATGTTTTCAATGCACTGGAATAATTGCGGATTATGTAAAATAGCAAAAGAGACAAAAACTTGGTGACTGACATGATATTTTATCATTGATGCAACAAAAGAATGTGACAGAGAATGAAGAAAAGCTTATGAGAATGTAGATTTTTTTAAAAATACAATTCTTGAGCAGTTAGAAATGTTCAGTACAGAAGCACTAACCTAGTAGTTAAAAAAATGTATAATAATTTATGCTTATAATTATATGTTTTACCCATTTCCTATTCTAGCCAACTACCAACAGTTCCCATAAACATTTCTGTGCTGGAAACAAACAACTTCTGTGGTTTAGTGAGTGACTCACCTCCAGGCGTCTGGCTTTCTCTTCTAGCCTGCTTTCCTGTAGCTTGGCCTCATCAATGATCCGGTTGAGTCTAGCCACCTCATTCTCAAGCTCTTGCACTCTCCTCTTCAGACGTTCAATCTCCTGAGAGAGCCGTCCCGCCTGGCCCTCTGCTGCCCCCTTCGCTGCCTCCACCTCGGTCTTTCCTTTACATACTGCAGCATAACTCTGCTCAGCGAGAGATAAAATGAAAGACATTCATTAATAAGCCCACAATTAATTTAATATTAACAAAGCCGGAGCTGGGCGATTTGAGCACAGATTTTATCCCAAAGCACAAAAAGAGTAATCTCAAAGGCTTTCAGTGCCCACCTGAGACCCTGCTTGAAGTGACGCTGGGCTACACAAAGGCACTGTTTGCCAGGAAGGGGCTGAGGAGATTTAAGTGAGTGGCCCTATCCAGATAATCTACCCAGTCCATTTAGAATCACTTAAGCATGACCACTACAGTTTCTCAATGGCCCTGCACCTGCATTGTTATTGGCTCGCACACGCATTGCTTGTTACACATTTGTCTGTAAACAAGTTGGGCACAGTTCCACTGGTGGATTTAAGGCACAATTTTAGGTTTTAAATACTTTTGGGCGCTGTCTAATGCATCCATGACAACTATGAAGAAAAAAAAAAAGAACTTGATTTCGTAGGCATGTTATATAACAATTATTTTCAGGAAAGAAATTCCACCCTCTCTAGATTACCCTTGTGTGATTT
>JAOUQV010000031.1:7195951-7206061 GCA_028565295.1 Aspidoras spilotus | reverse complement strand
CCCATGTATAGAATAGTGACTGACCCCTAACTTGCTGTTCTAGGCTGAGGATGACGGCGACAGCCTGGTGCAGGATGAGCAGTTTGGTCTGGGGCTTCTCACTCTTCAAATGCAGCTGGCACATGCGGCCCAGCTCCTTAAATGCCTCGTTGATATCTCTAACTCTCAGCCGCTCTCGTGCATTATTTGCCATTCTCCTCTCACGTTCACGCTCTGCCTTCTGCTCGGGGTTCAGGTCCTCATCCTCATTTATGCTGCTGTGGAGTTAAACATGAACACATTTCAAAGCCAGGCCTGGCAGGACATCACACAAAATAAAGGTGAGACGGAAAGTGTATGCTCTATATTGTAAACAGGTTGGCATACATTAACTTTTATAAGAAGTGTAAAGGAAACTAATTACTCTGCAGACAGAAGACATTTGGGTGTACCTTGTTCGAGTGCCTCCTCGAGGTGTCTTAATGTCCCTTTTATCACTCTCACCATCAGACCTGATGTCATCTGAGGAGTGGTCATCATGCATCTCGTCTTTATCCTGATTCTCCATTTTAAGCTCCAAAGCTGAAGCCACCTGTGAAGCCAGGCTACCAGCAAGGCCTGTATTTAAAGTGACCAGAGACATACACAATTTATCATCTATATGCCATTTATAATAGCACTTAATAACCCAACTAATGTAATGTTTGCAGAAGTTATAACTGTCTGTGCCTTAACCGAAACTGTTAAATTTGACAGCAAAGACACAAACCTCTGAATGTGTCAGCTTGGTGACTGAGTTCGGTGCTTGAGGGCGGCCCAGTGGTGCTATGTAGCCCTGTGTGGTTTGAATTCAGACTGACTGTCTCCTCACGATGAGCAGGACCCTGTCAGAATATATCCCCGTGAGAACATGTGTCAGAGAACAGGACTTCAACATCAAGGTTCTTTTTGATCATAAAGTGATCATGAAGCAGAAAGAGAAAAAAAATCCATTTACATTATCCATTTAGAGTTATGCACAGTGCCTGTGATTCCACATCAAAGAGCTGAGGTAGGCTTTTTCCTGTTCCTACTGCAGCTTGTGACCTTGTCTCTGAAGAACCGAGTGCTGCTTATAGTACAATGAACGACCTCTGCAGCCTAAACCGCATGTTCACAGAGACACGCGGGAATTCTAGTCAACTGCACAGGAAACATGACTACTACCCAAACACTCCAAACTTTTATTTCAAGGTGTTTTTATTATTATGAGCTTTCTATTCAGTCTTTCTCTTCATAGTCTCTTGCATTTTCTTTCATACAGTCTTGGTACAAAGTTATTGTTAACTTTCTTTTCAGCGTTTGAATATTGCGAACAGAATTTAAACAGTAACATGTTGTTGAACTGCGGTTACTGCATGATTACGATGTGGAAATGGCCAGACTAATCCAATTGAAGAAAGGATGGTGTACATTCAGAAATCTCACCCACACATAAAAAAATTACTTCCTCAGATTCACCACCATGACAGGCATCAAAGACCAAACCCTGGAACCTATTTTTACCAAACAGAGCAGTAAGTGACTTTACGATTTCCATGTCCATAGCAGATTACAGAAGGTTTTAGTAACACTGGTTACTTTCGGGTCTGGATTTCATCAAGCTATTGGCAAGAGAGCCAGAAAATGGCTGCTTCAGAAAAAAACTAAATCTACAGTGATTTGTTGGCAGCTTTCTTCTACTTGCATCCTTTAGAGATTCAGTAAGGCTTTTTCACTTTGCTCCTGTGACTCTAATTTGAAACTAGTCGCACTATCAAATAAGAATCTGGGTGTCAAATGTGGCCTAGTGTGTTACGTTTGAGAAGTGTGAGTGCACAAAATGAGAAAGCAAGTCGCACTCTGGCACGCTTGATGTAGGTGGCCTGGAGCATGATGCACTAGGCCCCGGCGTGGTACACTTGTGTAGTCTGAACGCAAAATGTGCCTAAGCCTTATGTGACTGTCCCATGCAACATCCATCCATCCATCTATCTCACACACACACAGCCATTGCACATTTGAGCTTTCTGAAATGATTGAAGAGTAATTAAATATAAATTAATGACTTTAATAAAAAAAAACTTATTTTGGCTCATTTGTAGTCATTTATATTTAAAATCTCCTTAAAATCTTCATGCAGCCCGATCACAGTGATACAGAATCATTAAATTCTTAAGGGGTATGAGACCACTGTGTGTCAGTATACACAAAATGAGTCAAATAAAAAAAAAGTGAGGAGGTATGTCATAATTCACATGACTGGGTATTTTAAAAAAGCTTCGTTTAGAGAATGTGCAGAGGAATTAATTATATTTTACAGTATCCCAGATGTTTTGATGTTGAGGGTATACTGTATATAAGCTCTATTGAAACCATCCTCCAACCCGTAACTTCATCCATTTTTTACAGTGCAAAACATGGCACACAGGAGTGTTCTGTGATCCAGACTCTGAAAAGGTTTATTGTCATGTTTCCTGACTGAATTGTCTAGTATGTTGACTATTATGAGAAAATATTGAAAATCTGTTTTATCTGAGTCTCTTACATTTCTTAAATCGGATATTAATATCCTCTTTGGGGTCAGATTTATGAATGTGATCCTAAGTTACTGCTGGCCTCTATTAACCCTGGCAAACCCCCTGTCCTCCCCCAGCAGTACACACTAATCTCAGCTCCACTCTCAACAGGTGGCCAAACAACTCTTTGTCTGGGATGGTAAAGGAGGAGGAGCTGAAGGGGGCTGCCTGCCGAAGAAGGCGGCCATTTTTGGGCTTGATTACCATACAGCTGGAGACTTCGGTCATACACACAAAAACACACAGACACACACCCTCATCAGTGGTGTCAGATTTCCTGAGTTGTTAAGAAATAGGGAAAAGAAACTGACAGCAAAGGGGTAGTTGTATGTGGTGTGTGAATCGTGTGTGAAGCCAGTATGAAAGCTTTAACGATAGCCATGCTCAATCAGGGTTTTGTCTTATAGTGCGTATTTCTGTGGGGTGCGTGTTTGTGTGTTGTCTTACAAGGAGAGCTCTGTTACTATATGTATGAGCACACAGTTCACTGACAACACTGACACAGGGCCCTTCTTACATGGACAAAAACAGGTCATCACAGCACTGATCCCTCTCTCAGTCTATGGTTCTAATACACACACAAACACACACACACACAAAAAAAGCCACCAAGAGGCTTCGACAATAAAATACGATCCAGGTCTCAAAAAGGAATTATGATACGGGTGAGAGCTTTGGTTCTGGTGGGATAAAGAAGACATTATTATAAGTGTGGAAAGTCTGATGGAGGACTGAACCTGTCTTCTTTACTTGTATTAACACTAATCACAATTTTAGTGTGTACACACATTCAATAAGAACCTGGATCTGAAAACTATAAACTAAGTGTCAACTGAACAACACAAACCAAGCCAACACTGTCAAACTATGGTGACACAAGGATGCACCTAGCTGAAATCATACAACGTTTTATGCCAGGAGGGGTAATAAACTGTACTTAAAACAATTATTAATTATTATTAATTTAGGGAGCAGTCGCAGGCTTGCAGTTAAGGAACCAGGCTTGCAAACGGAAGTACCCGGTACCACCAACAATACCCGGTACCACCAATTCACTATATGGCTCCTTGGGTGCCGTAGAGGCAGCTCACCACTCTGGGCACATGTGATCACTTTACAAGTACGTAATTATACATGTGTTTCACTGCATGGGTTAAATGCAGAGGACCAATTCTGCTGTGTGCAAGCATAGTGGCAAATAGATCACTTTCACAAATATACTGAATATATTAACTAAATTCAACCCCAGTACAAAAAATCTTTCAAATATCTAGTTTCTCAAAAGCCTGTAGTAAAACTATTGGTTATACAAACAATGCTGTCACTGTAGTGTGTTAGTACATGGTTTCATATGTAGTCTACCAACTATACACAGTATCAATCTACTTCCATGAATTATTATAGCTACATGATGAGCACAAGCTCAGAAAAAGGAAGCAGGATGCTTTTAAGTTGCTGTATTAGCATTGATGTCTTATGCAATGATAGGTACGCTTGGCTAAGCAGTCTGTCAGAAATATGACTTTATCTGGCACTTCCACGACTGCTTCACACATGAATGGCAACCCTGAACTTTTCTAGATAATACCTGGTATGAATATGCTCACTGTACATAATAGCACAGTTTGCCATGGTGATGTTAAGACATCCAACGAAATGATTCCAGTGAAAATGTTTAACTGCAGAAACGATGAGATTTGTGAATGTCTGTTAATAAGGGCTGATGCTGAAATCTAGTTCCAGTAGGTGAGAACCCATCAGACATGGACAAGCACCCGTGTGAGCTACAGGTGTGAAAGAGCAGCACCAGATATTATCTGGATTCCATCATTTAAACTGGTTTTATTCAGTGCAAACACACATTTCAGCAACGATGCAAAAACCATGTGAATTGGATCACCAATATTACCACGAGGTACGGTAGCTATGATTTATTGACAGCTCACACTTTGTGGGCTTCACCATGGCATATTCAATCATTCGTTTTCTTCAGCTTGATCCACATTGGGTCGCACAGAAATTTCCAGAGCCTCCTCAACCGGGGATCAAACCAGGGCTACCAATGTGCCACCATATCACCCCATCATGGAATATTGTCACTGATATTACAATGTCTGTATATATTTATTATAGATTCTTCTATAAGCTATACAGCTATATTAGTTGTTTTATATGGAGATGTTTCAAAAAATGAAGCAAACCATTTTAATAATTTATTGTAATGTGAGAATAATGACTGAGATGCTTTTAATTTCAAGACTGGTATACTTATATAATAAAAGGTGCTTCTAATGAGTTTCATAATAAAAATAACAAACATACATGTGTGGGTGTCTAACAGTCTAATGTAGACATTTTATAAGTAAAAGCTCAAAAAACTGTCCTGGATTATCTCCCTGCGCAGAGGAATTTATTGGAAAATGATTCTTCTTCTACAGCTGTGCTGTATGTGACAGGGAATGCATGTTTAATGATGAGGGAGAGAGTTTATATGCTACGTTTTAGCAAGACACACATTGCTCCAGTCCCCACAGCCAGAGTCACTGAACAGTTCCAGGGAAGTGCTTAACTCTAGCCCACCTTGCCTGCTTTTCCCATCCAACCACTATCCCGCTGAGCTCAAGAAGAGACAAAGAGAGAGAGAGTGCGAGAGAAATCGAGAGAGCATGCCCTGGGCCAGCCATTACGCATATGGAAAGTATGTGGGTTTAAGTTAAATGGTCCTCTGTGGAAAATGGTTCCGTTTCAGCACATGACTCCGGCTTCATTTTAAACAGGTGGCTCTGCCTTGTTTAGGCTATTTGGAGAAACACAATAAAAAAGACGGGTGTATTTCTCCATCTGCAGCTCACTGAAATGTGGACATATTTTTCTGACGGGTTTAAATTTTGTTTTAACAACTGCCACTGATCCACAGGAACTTTGAACTTGGCCGAAATTGAAAAAAAGAACAGGTTCAGAAAAACTCAAACAATTAGGTTATTGTTTTCCAAGCAGAATAAACACAGTAATTGTTACCATAGATGCTGTCCTGCTTGTAGCCAACCCGGACGTAGGGAAGGTGGAGCTGATGGATGCGATTGGTCCGTTATGTGCCTGTCCCAGCAAGCTGTGGATGTCACTGGGTATAGAGGCGGTAGAGCCTACAGCGTGGTTCCGGAGGACGTGGATCGCATCATCTAGTCTGTCCAAACGATCTTCCATCCGAGACTGGAAAAAGACAGAGATGGAAACAAAGGGAGGAGAGAGGTTAAGATGAGAGCAGGGTTTAAATATACTGAGGAATGCTGCATTAAATTATACTACAGCAAGCCGAAATGAAACAAAAACTAATAAAACTTGTGAAAAAACACACAAATCTGAAAAATGATATGTCTAGCTATGTGAAACCAATGGAAGTCATAAATGTACCCTGTGGCCACCTAAAAGACAAACCTAAAAAAGAACTTAACTAGCAAATAATGGTATGATTTTGTGCCCACTAAACCCAACATATAAAGCTATTATGATCGAAAAAATATGAACACAGCTGACAAATATGGAAATGTGTTCAGACCGAATCAAAGCAATGTTGTGACAAGAAAGAAATGCAACAGCACAGAATGAGAGACAAGTGATGGACATGAATGGCAGCTAAAAAGCAGGGATACCTCACAGACATCCTTTAAGAAGGACATGGCATCCTGAAGATGCTCATGCAGCTGCTGATGCACACGATTTTTCTAAAGTAAGACAGGAATGGGAGAGCATTGAGACTCGGATATATAGAAGTAGAAAGGCAAGAACAGATACTCAACTCAAACTCAAAAGAAGCTTTACTGGCATTATAAGTAAGGGCATTTCTATTGACAAAGCTTAATCCATTTACAGACATAGCTAAGCATTGATTTAAATATAAACACCAGAGCTCCGGTTTAAGAAATTGTTAATGATTCACAACATTCTGGTACATTCTTGATTTCATCGTATTGTGTTGTTACTGCTCATAGTATCCCACACTCTCCAATTAGACACTTGACAGAAATGTAGCCACATGTGGGACTGAAAGTACATGTGTAAATATTTGTCTTACACAACCCCACTGTGTGAATGCATGATGTGGGAAGTAGGCGTGTATGTGTGTATAAATGTGTGTGTGAGAAGAGTGATCCCCATCAGGGTCTTTATTCCCAATCAGTGCTGGAATCCATAAAGACTGCTCCTTTGCAACAGCTGCCCAAACCCCCTCCCACCGCTTAACACAGCTTAGCCAATCCTTATCTTCCCATGTCCTACGCCCAATCCCCATTCTCCACTACACATCCCTAACCAATGCACACAGCATTCTCCATAGCAGACAGATGGCAGGAGACAAGCCCAAAGGAATGAGTATTGTTCTGCATCACACCCCCCCCCTCCGAACAAAATCATTCCTTGACATTTGTCAGTCAGGAATGTGTGTATAATGCTACCGCCCTGGCCTTTCAGCAGCCAGGCATCTAGGCAGCAAAGGAGGGGAGAGAGAGATGCACATACCAGAGAGTGAAGAGAGTTCTCATAACTTGGGGAGGAAGGGGTCTGTCCGGCTGCACGAGCCCACTGGGTAGTACCTGTTGGGGGAAAAAATGAAAGAAACAAGATTGAGAAGTTATCAAATGTGGGATTTCCTGGTTAACATAAAGAGCCAAGAAATGGTTGATCAACACTTCAGGTCACTTCCCAATGGAGGCCAAACCTCATTTCACCTTCCATGAATTTCCAGCTATTCTGTATGTGGGTTGTTTTCCTCTCTGGTCCAGATGCATCATTTCCTATGACTAAGTTCTATCCTGTAACATGATAGGGGTTGGGGCTGTAACACCACCCACATCAGCACTGAGGGACATGATTTACTTCCGCTCATTAATGAAGTCATGGCAAAAATGCTGTGAGAACAATGTAGAATGCTGATAAGAGCTTCGGCTCAGACCCTCTGTCACTTCCCCTGAATGCAATGAGACTGCTTGGAAAAGACCAAGTTCTAGACCCAGAATGATCTTACAGCTGAAGGCTCGTGAACAATAAACACAGATAAACCGAATCAAACACAAAATACAACTTTGTAACTTTAGGTGTATTTTAGTTATGCGTATGAAACGTATGTGTGTCTGATTTCAGCACTGTAATAAGAATGTAAATTACAGAGGTCTGCTCTTAGTCTCAGTGCAATGATTCTGACTGGCCATAAATCATCTTTGCTCTAAAGGAATCCACATCTGCTAATCGCAAATCAAAAAAGGAGGGGGTTATTTTCCCCACTCTTCCTTTTTATTTTCAATTATGTATAAAAATTCTGTCCAACTGGCAAACAAACAGCTACAGGAAGTCATGCACGCCCCAAAAGATTCTATGTGTTTGTATATCTAATCAAGAAAGGTTCAACTTTGCTAATAGAGACAAAACTAAAAAAAAACATTAGTGTCTGAACACCCAATACAAGCCTGAGATGTAGTCCTGAGTCCAGTCTCCACAGCAGAAGGAACAAACTTACTGTGCAATAGGTGCTCTAGACTTTTCAGTCTAGATTTACTTAGAGATTTTCTTTAAAAGACCAAAAATATTTATATGTATATTAATATTTATATTTTACCATCCCACATCACTATGACCTTAATTGTGAGAACGGTGACCTGGGCTCCACCTGAAGGAATTTACATCCTTAAAACACAAAGCCCCGAGAAACAGACATTAATTTACGGCTATTAACAATGATCTTGGAGCAGGAAATTATGTGGCTTGCTCTTTTCTCCCCTTCTGTATGAGTGAAGAAGAGCACAGTGTTTAATAAAGCCCTCTCTCACCAACAGCTACAAACGACAAATGAACGTGCATGCACCGTATCCCACATGGACTCAAGTCTAATTGGCTAGAGGGAGAAGCAGAGGCCCGGGTCTGTGCTGCAGAAATTTCTAATACTTTGGTTAAAGAACTAATCCTGGAAAACAGATGTAGGTGTTTGTGCTTAATCATAACATCGTGGCACATTCCGCGGCGCTGTCTAAGAATAGCTGCTCCACTGATCAAAAAACCTTTAACTCACAACAACAAAGGATGCATTGAGTACATGAACAAAATAGAATTTGACTTTAATGACACAAACTGGCAGTATGTCCAGGCCAAAATGAATGAACTGCATTAGCTAAACACATATGTTACCAAAACAAACAAATGCAGTCTGTTCTTTCACTGGAGGTTAGAGGTAAGGGGGTAGAAAACACACAGTGACAGAAAATGAGGTCAGGGGACTGCAGTGGTGACATTTTGCTGTTTTAAGGGAGCTAAATGTTGGCTGAGGGGAGAATAGCGTTTCCTCTGTATGGAAATCATCAGCTGAGTCATCCCTGTCCTCCTTATGCACACACCTCCCTCATGTGCAGTCAGGCAGCCTAATAAATGAGAGGGTCTGTGGGTCGGGCTGAACGGGGTAACAGCTGTGTGGGGAGCAGGACAACAGCTGAGGCTGAGGAGACGGACAGACACAGAGACAGCTGTCGCCACTGTGCTGACACACACACACACATGTATGCGCGCTCTTGTGCATACATGCTGGGATTGTTAAAGAAATCCAAAACAAAAAAGTTTAAAATCTAAAAGTGAGATAATAAAAGAAAATAAAAAACTAACTAATATAAACTGAAGACTGAAGAAATTCAATCTGTTTCAGGATTTGTAAAATATACTTACTGTTATTAAAGTGATCATTTCCTCAAGTAAATACGTCATTTATATTTTTGCTTTCACACACATTTACATTTACACACCGTGTTGAATTGAATTATATTTACTACAGAATGCATATAATATATATATTTCTGCTATACCAATATTAAGGTGACCTTGGTTTGGTACATCATACCATGTGTAAACTGATCTGGAACAGTACGCATGTTCAATTGCTTATTAATGTAAATATTTAATCAGCCGATCACATGGCCAAAACTCCACGCATTTACGTATGTGGTCAAGACAACTTACTGAAGTGCAAAACGAGCATCAGAATGAGGTTGAAAACTGAATTAAGTCACATAGACTGTGGCGTTTTTTGTTGGTGCCAGAAGGGCTGGTCTGAGTATTACAGGAATTTTCACGCACAACCATCTCTAGGGTTTACAGAGAATGGTCCGAAAAATATCCAGGGAGGGGCAGTTGTGTGGACGAAAATGCCTTGTTGATGTAGGAGGTCAGAGGGGAATGGGCAGACTTGTTCGAGATGGTATAATTACAACCAAAGAATACAAAATACTATCTCTGTTAAATGTAACACAAAGAATTAAGGCAGTTCTGAAGGCAGAATGGAGTCCAAGGTATACCTAATAAAGTGGTTGGCGAGTGTATGTTCATAAAAGCTAAAAAAAAAAAAAAAAGCCTAAATCAAATAAAAACTAAAAGGATGCAATGTTACCTAAAACTGAAGTAAACTTTAAAGAAAGCAATTAACAACGTACAAGTCAAAGCTAAAAGAGAATTGTCCAACTTGTCCAAAAAGGCTATAAGGACATAAATGAATCATAATCAG
>JAOUQV010000031.1:7184999-7195851 GCA_028565295.1 Aspidoras spilotus | reverse complement strand
GAGGCCCTACACCATACTAATAAATTATTGTGGTCTAAAACCAGGTGTTTCAGTTTCATTGTCTAACCCCTGTAGTTATAAAATCAGCATTGTACAATCAGCACATCATAGAAGTGAACTGAGACACACTATAATGAGAAGAAGCCTGTCTCCTGCACACAGTGGATCATACCATGCCTGTTTACAACCATTAAAGTTACTCCATTCATGTGATTAGTGTAAGGGACTCCTCACTCCAATGCAGGTGTGTTCATATAATGTGTGTAACATGATAACAAGGGGCATACAGTACGTGCTGAGGGTTAGACAATGCATCCTAAGAAAGACATAGTTAAAAGATGGTTGTGTGTCACGTATAAACTCAAACTGACAAGACGGATACTTTACCGGCTCTTCCAGTAGGACCGCTGGCTGTCACCACTGTACCCGTTACAGCGGCGCCCGCTTGGGCTGTGAGTGGAGAGGGTGAGCCGACTGGGGTTGACGGGTTAGAGGGGAAACTACTGCTGGTGTGGTCAGGAGAGTAAATCTGAGACACAAAAAAAGAGAGAGTGAAAAGAGAGATATAGCCATCCACGAAACCTTACAGATGCTCTCTGAGTGCAACATGTCGTTCCCCTCTCTGGCTTTATGGTGTCTGTTAGTGTCGTGCCGCCAGAATTGGCTCATCAATTCTCTTGATTTTACTGGCTGAGAGGCTATAAAAACCCCACTGCATACATATGGGACTTTAACAACCTACACCGCCTTTTCTAATGGCTGCAAAAAACAAGTAAAACACCGTCTGCACACAGCATTTTGAATGACACCTGCACCCTAGCCTCATTTCCCAGAATGCCTTGCTCTTCTGGAAGACACAGATTGGCACAACACCCAGTTTACATACAAGACAAAACGCGTATATTAAACAAGCACAAGTCAGTAGTAATAAGTCACTTTAATATATTGGCTACAGTTACATATATGTTTTCAAGAATTACTATTACTGTACATGACAACACATAGGACAAGATTGAGAGGCACAAGCACCGAATATGTAGTAAAACAGAAGAGAAGGAAAAAGAGAAATTGAGAAGCAGAAATAAAGAGCAATGAAAGAGTGTGTGTGTGTGAGAGAGGACAATCATTAATCTCTCTTTGGGAGCTCATTAGAGTGAATGAGCCTGGCTTCATGGCAGCGTGGCTGTGCGGCTCCTGCCGTGCCTCATCTCCAGTTATGGATGAGAGGTAATAAAGCAGCACCCTCGCCTCTCTGCCTGCCCAATAACCAGCGCCTGCCTGCATCAGGCACCGGCCAGCAACAGCACATTAAACCTGTGCTTGTGTGCGTGTATGTGCAAGAGAGTTAGATACAGACAGAGCAAGATATACAGAGAGAGAGAGAGAGAGAGAGGAAATAGGAGGAAGAAAAAGAAACATTGTCGCCCCCATGTTTCTTGTCTCCCTCGCTTGCAGCAAGAGAGATCCAGGTATAATAAACATACATTTGGAAAAAAAAACAAAAATATGTCTCCAGGGATACAATAATCATGGTTTTTATTATTGTGATTATGCAATCATTTTAACAAAGATACAGATGTCTGTATAAAGCATTTGCAATATGTGATAACTATCATATTCAGTATCTATCAGTGCAGCTTTTGGGGGTTTTATTGCACACGAGATGGTCTGGAATTTATTTATTTGTTTATTAGAATGCAGTATTACTTTACTGAGCGTGTGTAAAACTCATAAACAACACCTTGTTATAATAAATAACCATCACATAATAAACTAAAATTCATTGACTTTAACAACTGCCTTCAAATTTTTTAAAGTAACTGTGCAACGGAAACAACTCATTCACTTAAAACAGGGAAACAGTTCAGCACATGCAACGCAGATGCTTTAGGCAGAGATTAGGCAAAAAAAGGCAGAATATTTCTTTTAAGCCTTACAAACTTCCTGAGAACATTTAGCATTTGTTTAGACAAATGCCGGATGAGAGCACAAACTACATTCTTCTTCTTTAACAGCACTGTTTTGGGTTTCTGCTACACTCTGGGGCTGGCTGGAGCACATGATTTGATTTCAACTAATTAGAGTGGACATGATGCAGATCTGGCAGGATTTGATTCGAAACGGATGTAAAGTTTCAGGACATATCTCACAGGGGATCACAGAGCTCATTTGGATTTCAATAATGCTGGTACTTGTCATTATCATTATTAACCCGCTTATTAAATCCAAAATGCCACTTTTATGTTTCAATCTATTCTGCTAATCCAGCCTGAGGCTTAGCAAATGCATCTCTCGGGGAGGAAATTGAGGAGAGCAGGGAAAGAGATTATGGGATGATAGAAAGTAACATTGTTCACGAACACAGATGATAATTCTTACCCGAATCATAACCATTTCAATTCAAATACAGCTGAGAAGTTTAAACATACAACGTACATTCCAAGAAGCAGAAACTCAAATGAAGCTTAAATTGGCTTAAGAAGGTTAGCTCAGTGTTAGTGACAACAGTAGCGGTGTTGTGAAGTAAAGAAGTAAAACAAACAAAGGCTCTGAGCCTCTCTTTCTGCTGCTGCTCTATAGCTGTGACTCCTGACCCTGATCATACCGGGCAACTTCTGCCATATTCACGCTTGAACACCGCTCATTTTACCAACAACAAACTCAGCCCCACCCCCTCATCAGTCATGCTGCTCGCCGCCAGCAGGGTGGGGGCCAATAAGCATGTCCCGTCTAAAAGAAGCGGCAACAAAAGAGGCACAATGGGCAGCGCGGTGGGTTTCACCCAGGCCCCAGCGTGTCCGTTTCACTGCTGCTTTGTCATGCTAATGGTATTGAGTCACCAAATACAAAAAGACTTAATTTGTGATTATCGTTCAGGCCCACAATTTTCTAGCCGTGCGTACGCCAAAGTGTGCACTTGTGGGTTTGGCAGTTTGTGCAGTTAACCATTTATAAATGCAGTAAAATCAAAGATGGAGTCACTGCAACAGCTTGTGTGTATATTAGCTGTCAGTGGCAGAAAATCATGAGTGACGGCTAAACCCAGATGTGATTCAAAGAAGATTATTCAAATCTGTCTAGTGTGTGTGTGTCAGTTCCCCTGGATAAAAAGAAGTATTTTTACAGATGAGCAAATACAACGTTTCTGTGTGCTTGAGATTTAGGATCTAGCACAAACACATCAAGTTCATTACCCAAAGCAAAGTTTAATGGCTTTATTATGGTTTTCATTTACAGTTTCCTCTCGTGTACCTTGTGAGATTAAGAGCACAGTTATCCTGGCTTATATCTAACAAGCATCCACCAACCAATCCTCTGACCTTATTCAGTCTCTCACACTGCAAAACTGTCACTCATGAAGCCTTAACCATGACATTACACAGTAATGGAAAGCTCAGTAATCTATGTGCACAAAATATGCAAATGCACAAAAATTAAGCAAGCATGAAGCGAGTATATACTTAAACCAGTACTTATTATACACCATTATATGTACCTACTGTATAGTTTAGTACTATAACAACAGCAAGGGCTTACCGAAGCGAGTGCTTTCCCCAGTGCATCTCCAGTCTGAGAACTTCCAGTTGCGTTACCTCTGTTTGCTGCAGCTGCAATGACACAATGTAGAATGACCAACGGATGGACCATAATGAAAGGGTAAGATCATGTCATTTCTGGTATGTGTTACACACATTCTTATTTTTGCCATGACTGGAAATAGTCATCAGTCAAAATAAGTTTCAAAACATGTAGTAGAATTTGGACGTATGCACTCTATAATATTTGGATATGATTTTTTTTTTCATGGGAACAGGAAAAGTAGAGTAATTTTACCCATAACTCCTTCTGTACTGTTGACGGGTGGGGTGTGGGATGCGGCGACGAAGGGCGAACTGCTAGCAGTACTGCGGTGGAAGCTGGACATTGGTGGCAGGCTGGCGTTGATGTCTGTGGGGGACACTGAATGTGGGGGGTAGTTCTATAAAACACACACATGCATCGTCAAACAATGCTGTAGTGAGAACTGTTGTAGTGACAAGTTGATATGCATACACATGTGAGAGCAGCAGCACCCTCACAGCTTTGACTTTGAATTTGAAGGTGCACTTTGAAACGTGTGAGGAGCAGAATAGAGAAGTGCGACATTCTCACCAGGCGGTCATGAGAGTGCAGGTTGCTGTAATTTCCAGACTGTTGCATGTGAGAAGAAGATCCTCCCAGCATTCCCCCATAAGCCGGCTGGCTTACACCATTGGATGAGTTCCATGGGTCAGAAGAGTTGTGAGCTGCATCTGATTGAGGATGAAACATTGAATTTAAATACAATAAGATTAGCGTTAGACTTTTTCATGTTTTATTAAAACCCTACCCATCTAGCTTAAGCTAAGATGGCAAGATAAACCGTAACAGCACATTAAAGAGAATTTAGGAGCATGTAATTAGAGCAGGTAACCTGTTGTTTGTTGTTATGATATTATAAGTACTAATAATATTACTACTATTATATCCAATCTCCAATCTCATAACCTGTATGGGTCTGACTGAATACATTCTGTCTAGAGATCAACGTTTCAACACACAGAATATAAACGTGACACACATACCGAAAAATGTGCTTGCAAACATACTGCTGGGAGGTTTGGAGGAAGGATAAGAAGGAGACTCCCTGTTAAAGTCTTCTGGGTTTGGGGATGGTGCATACACCTGGAACAAAAAGAAGCGATATTGTTACTAAAAGAAATAGAAATCTTTAAAAAATGACTTTCCTGGAAGATAACAGCCAGTATGTCACATACAATAAATTTGTTAAATAATATAATGTATCAGGTGTTTAATTTAGACGTTGTGTTGCAACGCTGAAAGTTGTGTGTGGTTGTGTGTGGTTGTACATGCGTGCTACAGCTTAAATGGAACATAATGGAATGGATAAGAATGCTTACTAAACACAATACAGACGGTTTGAGTTTCTATGCATGTGTGGCCATTTATTTGTATATGCTCATGTCCTTTGTTCATGCATGTACTTTACATATGCAAGTGACCGTGTGTGCAAGTGTGTGTATTTTAGGCCCTCTGGGCTCGGTTGGGTTGGGCCAGCAGTGCAGTGGTTGCAGCTGCAGCAGTGCCCGTCCCAGAAAAGGAGGATCAAAGCCTCACAACCCATAATGTAACTCTCTGACTTCATCTACTCCAGATGGGGCCAAACCAGCACCACACACCACAGAGAAAGAGAGAGAGAAAAAGAGGGGAGAGAAAGAGGGGAGAGAAGGGGACATGGATTGAAACAGGAAAGAAGAGTGAACAGAGGAGGAAAGGCTAAGTATCCCTGGTGAAAGGGAATTTCTCTCATTATCCATCATTTTGTGAGGCAGGCAAAACTTTGGTGCAGCCACAACAATGTCCTCTGTTCACCTGCCACATAAGGTACTGATTTCATCATCGTGTTAGAGAAAAACCAATCAGTTAAACATGATCCAGCTGGGCAAGGTTACTAGCTTGCTACGGCAGCACATACTAAAATTGGAACGATAAAGAGACGATTAGTCCCTTTGCAAGAATGACACACAGAATTAGGAGCAAAGAATCTGATTGAATGCTTCCCACTATTATAAATCCTCATCTTCCTTCATGTTTTAATTTTTGGATGTGCCAGTTAAAAAATGCTCACCCAATTTGTAATAGACCACTTTGTGTCTCGCTAGCCCTAGTCTTTAGACAGATTATCCAGCAGGATGTGGCTAAGCACCTTGCTGAGGCGGCAGTGTCGTGTCATGTGATTGACTGTGTGCGTTTACACATGCGGCCTGGCCAGTAGACGTCCCTGGAGGAAGCGGCAGCTTTGGGCTTTGACTCACCCTCAGGGCTCAATGGACAACATATGGCTGTGGATAATGCTAATTGCCCTCTTTAGTTTGAGCTAACCAGCCGACCTCTTAATAAACCACCCCAAACACCGGGTGCCTCACATTGGCACCACCAGGAAATGGAAAGAGAGGAAGTGTGTCCTTTTTGACCAGGACGTTAATTAAAGGGCTGTCAATCATCCTATTTGTTTGTGTAATTTTTCTGGCATTTCAGTAATCTTTTTCATCCTATACACCAAAACAGGCATAAAAACAAAACGATTATAAAGGTTGAAAATATTAAAATATTAAAAGCAGCCTGAAAATAGCATGAGCTCAAAGACGGACTTATGACAGAAGCTAAAATATGAGTGGTTTTATTTCTTATGCCCGAAAGTGTGCCAGTTAATCGAAATAGACTAGGGCTCCTGTGTGTTGCACAACTTCCTTGCTCCTCTCCCCATCACACCTTTGGTTTCCACCCGACACAGATCACAACAACACATGGTATGATCATTAGGCTGTTATCATAGGGATGAACCAAACGACGGAAGTTAAAAGACGTAAGAGTGAAGGATGTGGAATCATCCGCTTGAAAAAAACTAACCATAACACAAGGCAGAAGTCAGAGCAATGTTAAAGAGAAAGGCACAATAAAACAGCGCCGGGCCGCAGGGCTGCAAGTGACAACATAACATCCTGTCTCTGCACGTCACTTGTTTGGAATCAAACTAAGACCAGAGGGCTTTCCTTTTCAACCTCTATCTCACACACTTAGCAAAGCACACGCTTAGCAAAATAACCTTTTAGGGCTTGAGGGGTTCCATGTTCAACAGGTACTACTTTAAATCTCATAAAATAAAATAAAAATACAACAAGATCAAATTGTTATACAGAGTGATTCACTTTTCACCGTTTGGGACACTACAAACTATTTTTTTTGGCTTTTAGAAACAGATTCAACAGAAGGTCAATATAGAGATACAGAAAGAGGACTACGGTACAAGCAGCACTGTGCGATTCTCTGGAACATAATAAAGATCATACTGTAGCCAAACTGAAACAATGTGCTCTGTGATGCCTGACATATAATGAGCCTAATTTTTTCATCTTGTTTATCTTGTTTATGTTTGTTGTACACACTAGTTAAATAAGTTGAAAAGGACATGTTATTGCAAAATCGACAACTGGCTTAACTCTGACCCAGGCGGCCCACATGCTTCTTATTTTCTGTGTTGCAATATAAGCCTGGAAATACTTAATATAAAAAGATCAAAGTAGGCTTTGTGCTGCGGGAACAAAGAGCCTAATGGGGTACGTGTAATGGGCTCTGGACTCTGTCAAAGCCCCAAAGAAGTTCAATTCTGAAAACTTAATTATACATACGCATACAGAGGGGAAACGCACTGTGCTTGTTCATATATACATGGAATACACATTAATATGCTTAGATCAAAAAGGAAATATGTTTATTCTTAAATTTAGATAACAGATTTCTCTTGATATAAGCAAGTGTGTCCTTGTGTGTGTATCTGTAGTAACTTTTTCTCTTAGCATGAGCTGTGTGATTTTCTACTCTTTCATCCACTCTCTAACCATCACACACTGCTTGCTTTCACACACACACACACACGCGCAGAAAAAATCAGCTCGCACATACTCTCCACTCCACACTTAGTAAGACACAACACCTTGCCTCTTGACGACTGCCGTCAAAGTAATTGCCAGTATGAGTGCACACATGGAGACATAGAAAAGAAAGTTTTTTTTAAGGAACGCAGAAATCAAAGTCTGGAACTAGCGGGGAGGTGGAGGAGTCCCATTAGGCTCCCTGTAGAGTGAAGAATGCCTGATTGATTAAAAACAGATGGAATAATAGCAACGATGCTGCTCCCAGCTCAACTGGCAAACAGGAAAGTCTAACCTCAACAGACAACCTCTTTCCCTTAATCATTCCCATGCTCCCACTTGTTATTACTCCGAGCAAATATCAGTGGTGATCGAGCAGCCATTAAAAAACTCACACGCTCAGAATCGAAACTGTGTTGACTCACTGCCGCTGTACTGAAAGATGCCAGATAAAATGAAAATGCAAAGAACAGCGAAAACCCAGTGAACCGTGACTGCGCTAAAGTATATAAAAGTACATTTTCATATGAGAGGGAAGTGGCCTTCCTTGTTGCACCTTACACACTTCAAATATTATTACAGGTGAGAGTAAGACCAGGAAATAAGCCCACACACCATATGATTGATTTCTTCTATGCTTTTATAACATGCAGGGAAACGGAGTATGTTAATATTTTCATACATGGATAATAGTCTTAAATATTTTGTAACAAGACACAACTTTTTATATTCTATTATTTATTATAAATGCATCCTCAGATCTGTCTCATGAAAATTTGTCCATCGATATATTTTGTTTTTCCAATCACAAGTAAGAATAAAGCGCATACATTTGTCATTAGTGATAAAGGATCATATCTTGGTTCTTTCTGATGTAACAGAGGCACAGAAACACACACAACAAAACTCTTCTTACATCTCAGAACACACAACACATATCTCTTTATACAAGTCAACGAAACTTAAATAGTTGACAACCTAAGTATAGAATATATTCTCACTCTTTACTGCTCTCCCTACAAGCAAAAAAAAAAGAAAACCTCACCGATTTCCCGTTGTAGTAATACATCAGAGAGTTGCTGCCCATTCCAGGCACGGGGTAGGCACAATACATGATAACGCTTCAGCTTCAGACTGAGCAAGGCTCAGCAAGTGCACCGTTTTACAGCAGCACACAACCACGAAAACCTCTAACGCTCCCTAGGCATACATCCAGCCGTCTCGAGACACACTTATTCCCTCAGCCTTAGCCTCTGCACTTGGATCTACTCACAGAAACCTTATGCAAAGGGGGGGGGCTGAACCATTTTAGCCGGCGGTTAGGAGGGAGGGGCCTCTGTCCCCAAAGCTTCATAAGTGCATAGCCGAAATGAGCAGAGAAAGAAGGAGTGTAAAGAAGGAGGGGGGCATGGGGGGGAAGCATGGTTTAGTGGTTTTCCAAAGGAAAAAAAAAACTAATAGAATGGGGGAGGGATTGAAAACAAATGTGTGAAAGTGACTGAGTAAAAGATGAGTAAAATAGACGATTTTCAAACAGGAGAAGAAATTTGTCTGAAAAAAATTTGTGTCTCTGTAGTAGACAACTCAAAAGAAGGTTTATGCCCTGAGACAATTAATATCTTGTTCATCACACGATTGTTTTTTATTAAAGAGAGTGACACAGGAGATTTTTCTTAACCAAAGAAAAAGCTAAATTGTCAAGCTACCTAGAGTGTGTGTTTACAGACCATGTATTGGAACATGGCTTCACACTGAGACTGCTCTGAAGTGAACTTTGTAGTCAGTAGTCTTGTTTCTGTAGGCTTCCCGCCATGTGGCCACAGAAAACACAACGAGTTGCTGAACACATCCAACAGCTGCAAGGGACTCAGGCCTGACAGCAGCTCACTGCACTGCTCAATTTCGAGAACACACACTCCTTTTCTTTAAGCAATGATCTGTCCCCCTTGAAGGCCTCTCGCACACACTCATGGGAGTTACAACCCAAACAATTTCTCTCCCTCACACACACACACACACACAGACCGACTGGGGGAAGATGTGAAGCTTGTGGACAATCTCAGATAGGAAGACAGGAAGAGGAACAAATGCAGACAAAAATGGAAAAGGGAAAAAGTCAGAAAGAGAGAGTGAGACCAGAAGTGGGAGAAAGACTCCTCCTGCTGGGATGAGGAGGGAAGGAGGAGTCTCTTTAAAGCCCACTTTATCCAGACCTGCTCTTTCATGTGTCTCTCTGCAGGCATGCTGGCCCAAACACTGCCTCGCCGACCCATTCATAACATTACTGTTACGGAAAGATGAAAGACATCCCGCCATCCCACCCCCTGCCTTTAAAAACGATACTTTATATTTTCCCGGTTAATTCTATTATTATTTATCCCTTTTGTTTCTCGCAACAAGACTCTTTTAAACTGTTCCAAGGCCCAGAAATCAACAGGCTGGTTTCGTTATAACATCTGGGGTCATTTCAAGCTGATGCTTTGTGGGAGGCTGCAATGATAGAAGTTTGTTTGAAGGCTTTAAACACAAGTCCAGATTGGGAATGCACCACCAAGAAGAGACAAAGACAGGAAACTAAATACCAAGCAGAGAATATCATGGACATATGTCTACATTCTTTGCAATATAGGTCAGTTTTATTCTCACAGGGTTAAAAAAGTGTGTTACAACTATCACTAGATTAAATTTGGATGAAACCAGCTTCCACTCAGTGTGAATGAAACTCTGAAAGAGCTACGGATTCGCTTAAGATAGGAGTAGACAAATGCCCAGTGGTCACCAGACAGAGGCGGTATCTACACCCTACAATAACTGCAGTATAATGAATATAGGATCCATCAAGCATGAGATAGTTCATACCTGGATGTTTAGGGTTGTGTACATTTCCAGAAATTCCTGCAGCAAATGTCTCAGTGTGATGCAACAAAATCAGCCACATCAAAAACCCAACCCCTTGTTCTTAATCATCAGAGTATATATGATGACTGCATATCAATCTTTGGTCATAAGCGCTTCTCAAAACGGCTTCTCAAAAAAGTGAAAAATCCCTAAGGTGTTACAGTTTGGCACATGTCAAGGGCGCAGCTTGTAGCAAATATAACTTCAACCATACAGAATGTTATACTACAGTGTCCTGTTCCTCTGCTACTAATTACACATTTCCACTAGCAAGGTCCCAGTGCTGATTCCATAGATCATGCACAAACATAAATACTTAAGTCAGAATCATTGTTTTATGATATCCAGTCAAGCTGCCAAAAGGACAACCGAGAACCAGATGTTTTGTCCATCATCACGCACACACACACACCCACACACACAATTAAATATGAAACTGAAACACCTGTCATTTTAGTGTGGGAGGTTTCATGGCTAAATTG
>JAOUQV010000031.1:7172334-7184899 GCA_028565295.1 Aspidoras spilotus | reverse complement strand
CTTGTGTGTATATATATATATATATATATATATATATATATATATATATATTATTTATTTTTCACATTAAACTCCAGGAATTTACACTGGGTTTAACACATACAGGTGCATCTCAATAAATGAGAATATCATAAAAAAGTTGATTAATTTCAGAAATTCAATACAAACAATGAAATCCATAAATTATATAGATTCATTACAAACACAATGATCTATTTCAAGTGTTTATTTATCTTACTGTTGAAGTCATGGGCAGTCTTTGACATACAACCGGGATAACCCCTGCCTTGAAAAGATTGTCAAGAAAAGGCCATAAAAAATTTGGGCTGCTGCTGGAAAAGAGTGGACTGCTGCTGGAGTCAGCGCTTCAAGAGCCCTCACACACAGATGTATCCAGGACATGTGCTACAATTGTCGCATTCTTTGCATCAACCCACTCATGACCAAGAGACAACGCCAGAAGCGTCTTACCTGGAACAAGGAGAAAAAGACCCTGACTGTTGTTTATTGGTCCAATGTGTTGTTTTGAGATGAAAATCAAGGTTTCAGAGTTTGGAGGAAGAGTGGAAAGACACTCGATCTAAGCTGCTTGAGGTCTACTGTGTAATTTCCACAATCAGTAATAGTTTGGGGAGTCATGTCATTTACTGGTGTAGGTCCACTGTATTATATCAAGACCAAAGTCAGCGCAGCCGTCTACCAGAACATTTTAGAGCACTTCTTGCTTCCCTCTGCCAACAAGATTTTGGAGATGAATTTCATTGTCCAGCAGTGGCACCTGTCCACACTGACAAAAGTAACATTACCTGGTTTAATAACCACAGTATCACTCTGCTTGATTGGCCAGCAAACACGCCTGACCTAAACCCCATAGAATCTATAGGGTACTGACGAGAGGAAGATGACAGACACCAGACCCAACAATGCAGACAAACTCAGGGCTGCTATTAAAGCAACCTGGGCTTCCATAACACCTCAGCAGTGCCACAGGCAGATCTCTTCCATGCCATGCCACATGATGCAGAAATACATGCAAAAGGACGCCAGTCCAATTATTGAGTGCATTTACTGTACTTACTTTTCAGTAGGACAAAATATCTGTACTAAATTCTTTTTTTCAGTTGGTTTTATATAATATTCTAATTCTCTGAGATAATGATGTTGGGTTTTCATTGGCTATAAGCAATAATCATCAACATTAATAGAAATAAACACCTGAAATAGATCACTGTGTTTGTAATGAATCTATATAATGTATGTATTTCACTGTTTGTATAGAATTACTGAAATAAATGAACTTTTTATGATATTATAATTTATTGAGATACACCTGAGATTCCATATTCTTGTAGCTTCACCAATCTGAGAGAAGCTCTTCCCATTTCGGTCCTCATCTGAGGTTGTGTGTATTCAATGACCTGCTGAGGTTAAACACAAGAGGATTGGTAGATATCCAAACATGGTTCTTGCATGCAATTATTGCTCCATGACTGAAAATCAAACCCAAACTAGAATTCACTATGACATATTCCATAACCTGCCAACAAAGTAGTTTGTCCATGTCTGACCTGTCTTTTACTGTGCCACTGAATAAACCCAGGCTGGATAAAAAAAAAAAACACAATTAAAATGGGCTAACCTTGTCTTGATAGGCAAAATCCACCTGCCTTCTGCACAAAGCAGGTGCACTTCATATTTATCACAGCTCAAACTAATTTGTTTTCGTAGCAGAATCGGGGAACATGTGTGCACTGACACTGGTATTTGTACATGCATCCACACACCGACCCTCACTGCGTAAATAATTTACAACAGAGTAGAATGTGAGTAATGAGTCTAATTTCATGCTCCCAGTTATTCCAACTGATCTTTTTCTCCCCTAATCTTTCTCTTTCTCCTCTCACTCTCTTTCGCGTCTATAATTTCAGCAGCCCAGATAAACAGTGGTGATCCAGAGGTGGGTACATCTCTGCTCAGAATCAGAGACTGTCAAACCACAAGGATCTATATAATCACTTATTGGATGAGCACATCTGAGTGTGAGCCTTTAACATGCTCCCCAGAAGACAATGTTATAAAAACATACTAAAACTACTGCCCTCTTGTGGAGGAATTATGACCAAATGGCCTGCAAGCAGAGACATCATTACTTATTAGTTCTGGAACATAAAAGACAAAACAACGTCTTCCAAAAGGATTATAAGCAGGATATAAACTCTCCAAGACACATGCAATGCCTGGCATGTAACAACCCCATAACTATCTTTTGTTGGGAAATACACCATTCTTTTAACATAAATGTAAGCCTAAAAAGCCCACAGCACTAATGAAGTACAAAACAAAAAGAAGAACAGAGATTCTTTAAAGAACAAAGAGCCATGGCCACATGAAAGAACCACATCAAACCGCAGACTCTGGCATTCTCCTTACACTGCTTTAGAGGGCCGTTTTATCCAGAGGCTTGTCCATCTCTGCATGGCCTGCTCAGTCAGGTCCTGACCCTGCATTAGGGCCCCGGCTTCAAAGAAACACACACACACACACAAACACACACACACACCTGTAGCTTGCAAAGTCTGCTGCTGCCTCTAGATGGCTGTATAGTCAAAAACCCAGCTTAGTATTTCTGAAAGAAAGAGCAGCAACACACAAACTTTGTTAAAGCTCACTGTTAAGAAGGGAAGCAGACGTGTAGTTGGCTTTTCTACAGCCTAACCCTGCTGCGTATGTGCAACATGCATGAAAAAAAGGTGTGAGTGATGTGTTAATGACAATCTTTTTTCATTCACAACCCTGGTTTTCCCTCGCAAAAGACCCAGTGTGAGTTAAAGTCAACACAACCCAAGCCCCTCTCTTTCACTTCTACCCCAAAATCATCACTTAAAAAGCCTGAATGTTTATACATTTCACCCTCACAGTCATGCATGACTATTCCGAAATGAACTTTCTCTTCCCCACAGCATCAGGGACGCTGAACCATCAGGACGGCTGTGTCTTTCAGCACAGGTGCCCAAACAGCTGCATGACAGCAGTCACTGCTGGTCTGACTATGCAGGACGCACATTCCCTGCTATATGAACTTTAACCACTAATGTGCATTTTCCACTGAAAAAAGTCAGTGCTGGGGTCGGAGTAAACCATTTAATAAACTTTCCCATATTTTTATCAGTTTTCAACTAAACCCAGGAGTGTACAAACCCCATTCCAAAAAAGTTGGAACAAAGTACAAACTGTAAATAAAAACTGAATACGATCATTTACATATGTCCAAAACTGAAATTGTATCAATATCAATTGTTGAAAGTGAGACATTTTGAAATTAAAAAATTAAAATGCAAAATATTGGATCATTTGAAATTTCGTGACAGCAACACATCTCATAAAAGTTGAGAAAAGGCCATGTTTACCATTGTGACACATCCCCTTTTCTCTTTACAACAGTCTGTAAACATCTGAGGACTGAGGAGTTGCTTAAGTTGAGGGATAGGAATGTTAACCCATTCTTGTTGCTCAACTGTCTTAAATCGTTTTTGTTGTATCTTTAGTTTTATGATGGGCCAAAGATTTTCTATCTGGACTGCAGGCTGGCCAGTTCAGTACCCGGACACTTCTTCTACGCAGCCATGATGGTTTAATTGATGCAGTATGTGGTTTGGCATTGTCATGTTGCAAAATGCAAGGTCTTCCCTGAAAGAGAGGTTGTCTAGATGGGAACATATGTTGCTCTAGAACCTGGATATACCTTTTAGCATTGATGGTGTCCTTACAGATGTGTAAGCCGCCAATGCCACACAAACTAATGCAACCCCATACCATCAGAGATGCAGGCTTCTTAACTGAGCGCTGATAATAACTTAGGTCGTCCTCTTACTATTTAGTCCCTAATTTCCATAAAGAAGATCAAATTTTGATTAATCTGACCACATAACAGGTTTCTACGTTACCACAGTCCATTTTAAATGAGCCTTGGCCCAGATCTTGGATCTTGTTTAGATACGGCTTCGTCTTTGAACTATAGTGTTTTAGCTGGCAATGGCGGATGGCACGGTGAATTGTGTTCACAGATAATGTTCTCTAGAAATATTCCTGAGCCCATTCTGTGATTTCCAATACAGAAGCATGCCTGTATGTGATGCAATTGGTCCTCCAGCTGTTCCTTTTAGGTACCTTTAACTTTTCCAGCCGCATATCGCTCCGTGCCAACTTTTTTGAGATGTGTTGCTGTCACAAAATTTCAAATGAGCCAATATTTGGCATGAAATTTCAAAATGTCTCACTTTCGACATTTAATATGTTGTCTATGTTCTATACAATATCAGTCTCTGAGATTATTGATTTACGTTTTTACTTAGTTTGTGCTTGGTCCCAACTTTTTTGGAATCAGGGTTGTACAAATTATTTAAGAATGTAAGACCTCTAACGAAGGATAATATTGTGAGCCAAGACAATATATTCATTTACGATGAATACCTACAAATCTACTAGGCTGAGCAAGTTTACTGGTACAGATTATGAAAAATGAACAATACCCTACATTCACTGGTGACTTTATTAGGTACACCTGTTCAATTGATTGTTAACACATTTAGGCATGAAGAGGTGAATAAAGGTTATTTGAATGATTGTGAATGTGGCATTGTTGTTGCTGCCAGAAGGCCAGATCTGAGTGTTTTAGAAACTGCTGCTCTACTGGGATTTTCACACCCAACCATTTCTTGAGTTTACAGAGAATGGTCCAAAAAAGAGGAAATACCCAGTGAGTGGCAGTTGTGGGGACGAAAATGCCTTGTTGATGTGAGAGAATTGTTCAAGATGATACAAATGCAACAGTAACTTAAATAACCACACGTTACAACAAAGAATACAGAATACCATCAGTTGAAAGTATACCACGATGAATTAAGGCAGTTCTTAAATGTTACTAGCATGGTGTACCTAATATGTATGTCAAACATCCTGACTGAAAGGTATTAGAAAGATCTAGATTTTGTAGATGTTAAATGGCATCGGTGGTATTGGCTTTGGGTTAGTAATTGGAAGGTCGGTGGTTTAAGTCCCACAAGCTACCATTATTAAGTATTTGAGCAAGCCCCTAAGAGTACTTGTTCCACAGGTGCCATACTGCAGCTGTCCCGTCAATAAAAAGCATTTCGCTGCATTCTGTACCGTGTATGATAACGTTTGAGACAGATTCTGAATATAATTTGTTGCTATAATAGCCTCCACGCTTCTTTGAGTCGTTTGCAATAGATTATGAACACTGGCTGCAGGCGCCAGCATCACAAAAGATCCAACAAGAAGGCTTGATGTATAGTTGTTTCCATCTGTGATGTTGAGGCCAGGGCTCAGTGTAGTCTTCATGGGGAAAAAGTGCAAACTCCACACAGAAATGTACAGATACAGAGCCTATTTCTAAACTAATTCACACAGATATTATGCTCATCAACAGCTGTACATCAGGCAGTGCAAAAAGGGTTAATAATGCATGCATCCCCATTTCATCCTAAAAAATAAAATTCTGTACACAAAACCGACATGATTATAAACATTTGTAAATTCTAAGTGCCTCAGCACTTGAGCGGCTCTTCCCATAAATATTTACAATTATTTAAAAAAATCTCCAAATTTTCACCCCAGCCCTTACAAAATGTGAACGAGGCTAAAATGTAAATAGTTAAGGTATTTTTAGGTGAGGTAGGAGGAGGTAATGTAGGTGTGGTGGCAAGAAATAAATAAGAGTGTGTTCCCTGCGGAGGGATTAATGATGGAACGCGTTGTGTTCATTTTGTTTATCAAGCAGCTATTCAAGCCTCTAGTGGGGCACTAGTGCTTACACAAGCAAAAGCTTCCTCCGGCATCTGCAGCTGCATTCCGACCATACAGGTACCCTGCAGACTGCGCTCTTGCACACACACAGACACACAGCTGCCCCAGCAATGCAGTGTGGATCTGCAGGTGTGCATGCTCACCAGTGTCTACAAACAGCCTTTGAGTCATTTTGCATCACAAGATGCTTTAAACGTATGCCGCTTACACACCACTGTCCACAACTGACACACTCGCTCTTCCTACAGCACATTCACACAGTATGCAGTATGTAGACCGTTTTCCAGCGAGCTCACATCCGTTAGTCACACACACTTGAGAAACGTATGAGTATAGCAAACCCGGGTGTCTTGTCGCTGTAAAGGAGAGTGCTACAGACCGCTGCTGTGTTTTATCCTCTGCCATGTCACTGCTTTGCCCCATTCTGAATTGTGTGGCTTTGAGTTACGAGACACAAAGTGCACCTGCGGCCATGTGTTAAGCGCTGCCAAATAAAAGCCTAACATCCATTTACACAACAAAGGAACGTACCCCACAAAGCAACAAATCTCTAGGCCCCCTTCCTGCCTTCATCTCTTATTCTCCCGACTTGTATAAGCAAGAAAGTTCTGCATGTTCTCCCATAATGCCCTCCATGCACCCTCAGTTCAACACAGACTGGTACTCAAACACAAATTTTACATATATACATATAAACCTTAACAACTATGCCTTCATGCACCATACTTGACTTATTCTACTAGCTAAATCACGCATATAACAAGTACTACAACATGCAAATCTCATCATCAGGTCACCCTTATCAAAGGCTTTTCTTTTGTTATAGTACGAAAAAATCCCTCTATAAAAAAGCACTGACAAAAGCGTTTGCTGCTACTAGCACATTAATGGAGGCTTTCACCACGCGCCGGGCTTCCTCACAATCAGCAGCTGACTGCGTGATTGATGCATATTAATGAGTCGGGCGGCACAGGCGGAGGCAAGCTGAGCTCCGCACTTCCCCTGCATCCTAATGGCTGCAGCTCTGCTGTGGGATTATCACCCATGGAAACTTTGCCCAATTCGCCTCTATTAATCTCTGCCTGTCCTCCTGTTCAGGAAACATAATGACTAATTAAACATCAAAAGAGCAGTGGTGGGGATGGGCTATGACAGCTCATGTCCCTGAAACTGACTCCCGTGAGACCCAGAGACAGAGCAGGCCTCAGAGTTGCATGATAGAATCACAAATCAATCAGCCATCCTGAATGCGCCTCACTCCTGCAGCCATACTCAGTAAAACAGTCCTGATTAACGAAACAGCGGCACACTCCTGCTGTGAACACAGACACACACATACACACACACTCAAACTATGGAGCTATCACCATGCGGTAGCATAACTTTGAAGAGACAAAAAAATCCAAGAGCTGAGATTTCTTTTTTATTAAGCATATCTGTGTGTGTCAAAGTGTATTCATGTGTATAAAAGCAGAGTAAAATTTAAGATTTACTCACAGATGATGGCAGCCCAGGGGGTACCTTTCGTACTTTCTTTGTTTGTAGAGGATCTGAGAAGAAAGTAATCAAAATTAAAGACAAAATAATAAAAAAACACTTTATAAGACGCATAGGAAACTGTACCATCCTTTAATATAACTGTATTTTGGTGATTTTATATATCATTAGCGTACACTCCCCATTGTAACAAAAAAAATAAAAACTGAATTATCACATGACCCTATGATCAGTATTGAGTAGAAGCACCTTTTGAGCTAGTACAGCCATGGGTCTTCTAGGGAATGATGCAACAAGTTTTTCACACCTGGATTTGGGGATCCTCTGCCATTTCTCCTTGCGGATCCTTTCCAGTTCCGTCAGGTTACTGGAGTTCCACCCAGGATATCTCTATACTTTTCTGCATTCACCTTTTCTTCAATTGCAACCAGTCTTCCTGTCCCTGCAGCTCAAAAACACCCCATTGCACGATGCTGCCACCACCATGTTTCATTGTTGGGATTGTATTGGGCAAGTGATGAGCAGTGCCTGGTTTTCTCCAGACATACCACATAGAATTTACTTCAAAAAGTTCAATCTTCGTCTCATCACACCAGAGAATCTAATTTCTTATAGTCTGTGAGTCCTTCATGTGTTTTTCTGAAAACTCTATCCGGGCTTTCATGTGTCTTTCACTGAGGAGAGTCTTCCGTCTGGCCACTCTGCCGACTTGTGGCAGGCTGCAGTGATAGTTGACTCTGAGGAACTTTCTTCAATCACCTCTGGAGCTCAGCCACAGTGATCTTTGGGTTCGTCTTTACCTCTCTCACCAAGGCCATCCACCAACCTCAAGGTGTCATTCAGCCACCCCTAATCAGTGCTTACAAGCAAAAATAGATGCTGTGAAACCAGACATACATGAAGAATAATTTTCAAATAGTCTATATACTGATGAGTGCCAGTGAACCCTGGTTGGTCCAGAAGGATGGAGTATGAATGGCCACCATGTCCTAACAAGAGTCAAGTTTTGGTCCAGAATTATGGGGAGAGATCTGCTTTGGCCCATTTAGGGTCCCTGGATGTGCGCAAATGTGTTACAAAAAGTAGTACCGTGTCTTTCATAGCAAAATCATCTGCAAGAAGTAAAATGGACATTGCTGCAAAGGTTCCCTCTGTGTAATTGCTTTTTAAAGGCATAAAAGTAAATTTTAGTAGAAGTAAATTTGACTTGTTAATGCTGTAAATGCAAAAAACAACCATTTTGTGTATAATAATTTAGAGCAGTTAATTTTAAGTTATTTATTCTTGAAAAAATATTGTTCAAAAAAATTCTATTTATACACTAAGTTGATGACATGAAAATTATACTGAGGGTCATTTGCATCATTATTTAGAAAAATCTGAAAAAAATATAATTTGCTGAATAACACAAATAATGATATTTTAATATATAAAAGATATTTTCGGTCCCACTTCCCAAAAGTAATTTTATACAATGTATTGGCAGGAATACTATTTCCAAAGGAAGAAGGAGCATATGGTGACCTAGAAGAGTGGAGCTTTCAGATGACTAGGTAGCAGCAGTGATTAGACAGACAGGCAGAAAGGTACTTGGTGTGTCATCTGGACAGGTGAAAGACAGCCAGAAAACTTGTTGGGACAAGGAAGTGCAGGAAATTATTCAGAGAAAGAGGTTAGTGAAAGTGAAATGTAACAGGGAGAGGACCGAAGATAGTAAACAGGAGTATAAAGAGATGCAACATAGGACAAAGAGGGAGGTAGCAAAGGCCAAGCAAAAGGCTTATTATGAGTTGTATGAAAGATTAGACAGTAAGGAAGGAGAGAAGGAGTTGTATCGGCTGGGGAGACAGGGAGACAGAGCAGCAAAGGTTGGGCACACATGTCAGGATGATCAAGGATAGAAATGAAAGTGAAAGTGATCCATTTTTGCCACTAGCGGAACACAGCGGAATTTGTCCTCCGCATTAAACCCATCTGTGCAGTGAAACACACATATACACACACACACTGGTGAAGTGAGCACACGTGCCCGGAGCGGTGAGCAGCCCTGCACAGCGCCCGGGGAGCAACTGGGGGTTAGGTGCCTTGCCCAAGGGCCTTGGCGTTACTGGGAATCAAACCGGGGACCCTCCGGTCGCAAGGCTGGTTACTTAACCACAAGCCTACGACTGCCCCTGAAAATGTACTGACAGGTGAGGGGAGGGTGAGGAAAAGATAGAAGGAGTATTTTGAGGAGCTGATAAATGAAGAGAATGATGGGGAAATAATACTGAAAGGCAAAAATATGTGAAACAGGAGGTAGCAAAGATTGGCAAAGATGAAGTAAGAAAAGCTTTGAAAAAGATGAAGAATGGAAAAGTAGTGTATACGTGTGTGAATGAGAGGGAGGAAGGTAGAACTGTCAGGCTACAGGGAGAAGCGGTCTCAAATATGCAGGAGTTCAGGTACTTAGGATCAACTGTCCAAGAAAATGGAGAGTGTGGAAAAGAGGTGAAGAAGTGAGTACAGGCAGGATGGAGTGGATGGAGAAAGGTGTCAGGAGTGTTGTGTGACAAAAGTGTTGCAGCAGGAGTAAAAGGAAAGGTTTATAAGAGAGTACTGAGACCAGCCTTGTTGTATGGTTTGGAGACAGTGGTATTGACTAAAAGACAGGAAGCAGAGCTGGAGGTTGCAGAGCTTAAGATGTCCAGGATGGACAGAAATAAAAATGAAAACACCAGAGAGAGACAGCACAGGTTGAAAAATTGGGAGACAGAGTTAGAGCGGGCAGACTCATAAGGTGTGGACATGTGCAGAGGAGGGACAGTGAATATATTGGTAGGAGAATGTTAGAAATGGAGTTGCCAGGCAGGAGGCAGAGAGGAAGACCAAAGAGGAGCTACATAGATGTGGTCAATGTAGACATGCAGGTAGTTGATGTGAAAGTAGAAGATGCAGAGGACAGAGTGAAATGGAAAAGATTTATTTGTTGTAGCATCCCTGATAAAGAGAGAGGCCAAAAGAAGAAGTATTGGCAAGAATAATATAATTAAAGATCCAACAAAGCAGCAACTGTCTCGCACAACAATTTCTAAAATAAAAAAAAACCCAAAGTAAATCCTCAATTTCATAAACTAAACAAGATGATTTACAGTTTTGCCTGTGACCTCCTTTTTCACACAGCAAACCAGCTTCCTGAGAAAGACAAATACAAACCCAGAGCTGATGATTCCTGGAGTAAGCGTCTTCGTGGATTGGAGCCTGTGAATGAATAGAAAGGAGCTGATGACTTTCCGGCTGTGGTCGCAGGTCCTGGGGTGGCCATCCCCATGTCTGACCGCAGATTAGACTGCAAGGAAACAAATAAAACACAGGACATAAATAAATAAAATAAAACTAAAAAATATTTTTAAAGTATATTTTCTTCTTTCTACATCATTTATTATTTGTCTTTAGAGCGCTCTCAAAGATGTGGCCTGGTCAGCAAACTCAGTTAAGTCCAGGGGGAATTAAATCTATTCAGTCTGACTTAGCAATTGCCTTTGCTGCAGACAGTGCCGAACTGTTATTGATCAGCTGTGATCAAGGCCCTGGAGCACAACCTGACATAGGCATAATCATAAGGCAATGAGAGGAAGAAAGAGAACGAAAGAGGAGATGAAATAAAAATGTTAAAAGGTATGTGTGTGTGTGTGTGTTTGAGTGTGCGTTTAAGGACTTTCATAATCTGTTGGTGTCTCCGAAACACACAGGCTTAATTCAACAAAGCATCTGTTACAGAAGCCATAGATCTGACAGACATAGCCACTGAATGAACTAAAAGCTAATTATGCATAGGAGAGATAGTGCACCAGTTCGGTCCATATACTCGGTGGACAACAGATTTTAGTTTTAAAATAGAAAAACAAAAAACGAGAAACAAGCCGTTTTTCATCATTTATTTAAAAAGTAAAAAATCAAAAAACAAAATGCTCCAGTTATCCAGTTTCGCTTAAGGTACTTATGAATGAAAACCAGAAATTAAAACTCATTTGTTAATTTTTCATTAATATTTTTGCTGCCTAGAAAGTCACCGTAGGTAGTATCCCACTTTCTGTACATTTTATTGCAGGAGTACTAATTGGAGGAGAGCAGGACACTCGCCGAAATTATGACATTGCATGTATCTTCTTATTTTTTATTTAACCTCTATCTAACCAGGAATATTATTTTTCAAGGAAGACCTGGCCAAGGCAGCAGCCAAACCACCAAACAACAACTAGCAACATCTTTAAAACTTTACATTTACATGATAAAACATACTAACACCACGTACAATAAACACAACACAATAAGAACAAGCTAAAATCTCCATCATTACATTATTTACTGTATATTAAAATTCATTCAAGGACATGAGTTTGTATTTTTAGAAATGTTTAATGAATGTTTAATGTTAAAATGGAATAGAATTACACTAGGTATTCCAGAGAGTAATGTGCGGAGGTGGTGTGCTGAGCAGGGGCTTGTTGATGCTCAACTTGCAGTCGAAGTTGCTGAAAGTATTGCAGAGGTAGGTTTATTTATACTCATTCAATGCTTTTGGTAAACATACCTGCTCATGTCACTCCCAACGTAGATTAAATGAAAACTTTATGCACAACCATCAGACTATTGCATATTTTTAGATTTATTTCAAACACCATAAACTTCTTGGATAATTTTGTGCCAAAAGTAAAATTAATTTTAATAAAATTATATAAAATTTTAAAGCAAAATCTACTACATGCAGAATAATAACAATAATAAAAGTTTCAACTATGTTCCAAATACACAAAAATAGAAATTGAGTAAACACTTGGTAGCCTTAGAATTTTGTACAGTTGTGTGTGTGTGTGGCACACATAAACTATGCAGAACTATAGTCCAACAGACTGGCAGTTCTTTTGGCTGCAAAATCATGACAGGACATTTATCCACAAAACAGGTTAAAGCTTCTGAGGGTAGAGTGGGCAAATTATTGCGGAGTATTCATCAATCCTAACACACTGCAAGGCAGCAGGTAAGGTCAAATAGCATAGTTTCTTTTGCATTTAAGTAAAAAATCAGTGTTTATAATTGAATGAAGATTAAGGAATATGTTTTTATAATAATGTAGTTGTACAGTGGGCTAAACATATATACATATATATATATATATATACACACACAAAGACTTGCTGTCTTGGTCACAGATGCGCCAGCAAGACGTGCACCAACAATTTGTCCACTTTTGAACTCTGGT
>JAOUQV010000031.1:7105242-7126144 GCA_028565295.1 Aspidoras spilotus | reverse complement strand
AACATATAAAATGTGGATTTATACAGAAAAGGCAACCCATCATTATAAAGAAGACAAACAAGGTCATACCTCTACCTAAGACTTGTTTTTTTTCTTTAAGAAACTGAAGACCATAGGGATTTGGCTTTAGGTAATCCACTTAGATCGCGAGCACTGTCTTTGAACCGCTCCACCACTAAAGCAATAAACGTAGACATAAATAATCCACCGGAAATTAGTCATTCACTTCCTGTAATAATGTGAACCAGGGTGTCCTCGGAAATGCCACTGGCTTAATTCAAAGTATTAATCATAATACTTTCATTTGTAAGCAATATGGACTTGATCTAGGTTTTAATGAGGTCACTCCAAAATGTATAATTCCCATGTAAATCCCAGATATCCCTGCTTAAATTCAATCTGGTAAGACCGGCATCATCGTCCAATCCTGACCTGATAAATGCAAGCGATTTAGCTTCAGACTGTCTAATGTTCTAACACATCATTATTCCTGACCATTTGTATATTGTACTCCTCATTAGAATAATTATAAGTTAGCTCTACAATACTGAAGGAGTGAACATCCCCACACAATCCTGTGCGCACACACACGCACACACACACATAAACATAAACAGACAGACATAGAGACACGCAAAATCAGTAGAAAGAAAACATTTTGTTTCTAACGTCTCTCAATCCCTAGCACTTATGCATAAACTTGCAACCTTACATGGCAACCGATCTCCAGTGTGAAGTGACAAGGCAATCGGTTGCCCATAAAGCTGTCATGTGCCAGTGCATTGCACAAAAGCAGGAAGAAAAAGAGCTTATCCATCAAAAACACAAGCAAGATAAACTAAGTACACCAGGTTGAAACCAATTGGTCCATTTTTGGGATTTTTTTTACTACACATAACATCATATAAAAGCATGATTTGAATTATTACTGACCCAATTAAGTGACCCAAGGACACTTTTGTATATAGACAATATAGACAATGTATATGCAGTCAGATAACAATGCCAAAGAAAATCTGAAACCCAACCTCTTATCATTTGAAATGGAAAAACATCTGAAATATATTTCAGAGTGGAAAGAGGAACTCAGTTTGGTTCATCTCGCTTTCACACACCTATGTGGGGCGAACTGAGAGAGACCTCAGAAATCTTATGACCTGACTAATTTGTGTGAGAAATGATCTCTGGCACATCTGTTTGTTTCACCACCGCCCCGCCTCACTCTCTGTGCTAGTGGAAGTAGCTGCTGGCTTTTTTTTTTTTGTTCATAGGCAGAAGAAAGTCTGTTATGATGGGAAAAATACTGATGGCGTTACTTCCACTCCGAAAAAGGAGGGAGTTTGCTTGTGAGTAAAGACAACTCAGGAAAGAAAGAAGAGGTAGAAGGTGGGACAGTGTTTCAGAGAGACAATTTATATATAGACGATACTGTCTGTAATATCAAGTGAAGCAGCTCAATGTGTAAAACAAGGCCATTTAGGGGAATAAATAAAATCTTGCTCTGGGTGGAAATGAGGAGAGAAGGACAAAGTGACAATCACCTTGGATACTCACCCATTATGCTGGAGCCTATGAAAGGTGTCGGAGACAATCCTTCATGGGACACTAATCGACTGTCACTCAAGTGATCACCATAATGAGGGCTGTCTGCGAAACCCTGGGGAAAGAGATCACAGCATTAAGCACATTATTAGCCAGCTCTGCTAATTGAGTGCTATGACACTCCTATAATTACTGAAGCAGAAACGGCAGTGTAGTTGGTCAACCAGTCCCTGAAACAATCGATGTATCTTCCAACACCAGCATTATTTTTTATAAGGGCAAAGAGAGCAAGCTTCTCCATCACATGCCTGTGAAACACTTATCATAACATTTATAGTACATGACAAAAAATCATGATTTATAAAAAAAAAGCTCTTACAAATGATTAGAAATAAGATTTACATTCGTCATTTACATACTACAGACCCATACTGTATGTGCTAGTTTTAAAGATGACTGTATCGTTCTCTCCAGTTATACTGAATGACTAAAGTATTAAAGAATGCATCCAAAAGAAACATGTAATGCTCCAGTGTACACTGTATCTAGTCATCTAGATATATCTGGTCATCACACATGTATATTTATGAACCATGATGAAACTATGTAGCTGGTCACTCATTTCTATTCTCCTGCAAATGCTATTTAAGAGATTCTGGAGCATGTACAGTATGATAGCATTTGCCTATTCCACTACAAGAAAGGAGACCTGGGGTGTACGACGTGGTCTACTTCATCCCAAAGGCATTCAGTGATGATGTGGTCTGAGCTATAGCCTTGAGTTCTTTTACATCAACCTTGCGTGAAATTCATGGAGCACGCTTTGTGCACGGAGGCTTTGTAACAATATAGACCTTAGTTCCAGAATAATGGCATAGAAAACCATTCTAGACATCTGTGTATTCCCAATTTTGTGGCAACAATTTAACAATCACATTCATAAACATTATTATACTAATGTTAAGATACCATCCAAACTCCGCAGGATTACACATACTACCACACTGGAATACATGACTCTGGTATGGTTCGAGGAACATGACAAGGAGCTTGAGACATTGACTTGACTTCTAAATTAGCCAGATCTGTCTGATTGAGCACCTGTGGGATACTGAACAACAAGTGGAATCCATGAAGGCCCTATCTCACAATATTCAGAAACATGAGGCAGGTGGTTTAAATGGTTTGATTTAACAGCGTATAGCCGTTATTAACTGGAGAGCGTAAATTAGCCATAACCCTTTGTGTTGTTTTTACCCTCCAGAAGCAAGTGGGCCGTGACATATTTGAGTACCAATGCTGAATTTGTTTACCCTTCTTGTTCAAGTAGCATGTGAGACAAGCCGAGGAATATGGGAGAGGGTTTAAAATCTTTAATAGTATGCTAATTTAAAGCATTATAAAGTATTTTTTTTCCGAAGTACTTTCTAAAGTCTTTTCATTTAAGATTTATATGATGCACATTTCAAATGAATTATACAACAGTTTATTTACTTATGGGCGGCACTGTGGCGCACTGGATAGTGCTGTGGCCTCACAGCAAGGAGATTCCGGGTTCAAGCCCACTTTTGAAGTCTATTAATTGCCTGTTATGGTTGTAAATGTGTGTGTGTGTGTGTGTGAGAGTGTGTGTGCCCTGCCTAGGATTGTTCCTTCCCTTGCGCCCAGAGTTGCTGGGTGGGCACTGGCTTCCCTGTAACCCTAAAACTAGGATTAAGCGGGGATAGAAAATGAATGAATGAATAAATATTTACTTATTACTATTTAGTTTGGTCTTACAGCTTAAAGCTGATTTGTTACCTGATTTCATGTTTTCTCATGTGGCATCATATTCTATTTTGTTGAATGTAACAGAGCTAAATGCGCTACCTACAGTAATACCCTCAGAAAAAGGATCAACTAGATTCTAGATTCAACCCTAGACATATTATAAATACTTCTTTGAGCACTTGCACACAAACTCCTTGGTATTTCTACTACAGCCTACAATTAAATGACCCTTTGCTCCTCCTAAAAGTTAGTGCCACACTTGTGTCCGTGCATTCAAGCTGGAATCAACAAATGCAAAAAATGCACTCACTACTTGACTCTGTGCAAAAACAACATGGACACACCATGCACATTCTTACATCAAATGATGAATGACCGTATTATTTCAATTAATGCTTTATTAATGCATGGGCAGCACAGAGACACAGTGCTTACCCAACTCTATTTCAAGCACAGGCTTGGATTACTATCTCTCTAACATGTTCGCCTCGGGTTTAAGAAAATCTGAATTCTACAAATCTAATTCCAAAAAAGTTGGGACAAAGTGCAAACTGTAAATAAAAACTGGAATGCAAATGTTAATATTTATATTCACAATAGTTATAAATATTATAGATATTGTAGTCACAATAGAACATAGAAAACATATCAAATGTCGAAAGAGAGACAGTTTGAAATTTTTATGCCAAATATTGGCTCATTTAAAATTTCGTGATGGCAACACATCTTAAAAAAGTTGGGATACAGCAATAAGAGGTTCAAAAAAGGAACAGCTGGAGGACCAACTGGCAATAGGTCATTAACATGACTGGGTATAAAAAGAGAATATAGGAGTGGCAGCAGCTCTCAGAAGTAAAGATGGGACGAGGATCACAATCCCCCTAATTCTGCGCTGACAAATAGTAGAGCGATATCAGAAAGGAGTTTGACAGTGTACAATTACAAAAAGTCATCTACAGGGCATAATATCATCAGAAGATTTCGAAAATATGGAAGAATCTCTGTGCTTAAGGGTTAAGACCAGAAAACCATACTGGGTGCCCGTGATCTTCAGGCCCTTCGACGGCACGGCATCACAGGTATGCTTCTGTATTGAAAATCACAAAATGGGCTCAGGAATATTTCCAGAGAATATTCACTGTGGCATCCACCATCGCCAGCTAAAACTCTATAGTTCAAAGAAGAAGCCATATTTAAAAAAGATCCAGAGGCGCAGACGTCTTATCTGGGCCAGCACCCCGAAAATAGACTTTGGTAAAGTGGAAAACTGTTCTGTGGTCAGATGAATCAAAATCTGAAGTTCTTTATGGAAATCAGAGACGCCGTTTCATTCTGACTAAAAAAGAGAAGGAAGACCGAAGTTGTTATGAGTGCTCAGTTCAGAAGCCTGCATATCTGATGGTATGGGGTTACATTAGTGTGTGTGGCACTGGCAGCTTACACATCTGGAAGGACACCATTAATGTTCTAGCCAGGCTCTAAAGCAACATATGCTTCCATCCAGACAGCGGGCATCTCTTTCAGAGAAGACCTTGCATTTTCCAACATGACAATATTAAACCACAATCTGTATCAATTACAGCATCATGGCTGCATTCTAAGGTCCGGGTCCAGCCTTCAGTACAGATAGAAAACATTTGGCGCATCATAAAACGAAAGAAACGACAACAAATACCTAAGACAGTTGAGCGATTACAATACTACTTTATACAATAATGGGTTAACGTTTATATCCCACAACTTGAGCAACTGGTCTACTCAGTCCACAGACATGTACAGACGTCTCACAGTAGATGATGTGTTGTTGTCACGAAATTAAATATCACCTATTTTATCTCTTTAAATGATACATTTTCTCAGTTTAAACATTTGATATGTCATATATGTTCTATTCTGAATAAAATATATTTTATAAAATATAAAATAATTGTGAAGCTTCCACATCATTGCATTTCATTTTTATTTTAAATTTGTACTTTGTCCCAACCTTTTTTGTAATTGGGTTTGTATGGTTTCTTCCAACTTCCCAAATATATGCTTACTAAATGGTAAGTGTATAAATGTATGGTATCACGTGATGGAACAGTATCGCATTCATCGTGCACTTCAACAGTTAAAGTGGTAACTGGTAATGAATAAACTATAACCTAATTTAAAAAAAGTTGGGACGTGGTGTAAATTATAAATAAAAAACAGAATGCAATAATTTGCAAATCTCTTGACCCCCTATATTTTATTCACAGGAGAAAACAGAACACATATCAAGTGCTAAAATCAGCCATTTTACCATTCCATGGAAAATATTACCTTAGTTACAACTTGATGACACACCACCTTCTTCGTTGAACAGCAGTTTGTAAATGTCTAGAAGTGAATTTATTTCTATCTAACACACAACACAATTTAATATATAGAATTTTTGGAATTCAAATAAACTGCAGCTGGTAAAATTATGTTGACAGCAGTTCATCCAACCAAGGTTCCTGCAGAAACACCCACACACCCCTTTTTTGTTCTTCTGCAGCTGCACTGTCCTTTCATGACTGTTATCAGCTTTGTGGCCTTGGCTCTAAATATCGGTCACAGTATGCGCCTTTAAAACTCAGGACTCCTCATCATAAAAGAAATTCTGTAGCTTATTCTAATCCCATGCCATGTGAAAATCTGTCAGCCGCTGCACTCACAAGCAACATTAATTTCTTCTGAAGTTGCATAGACTGCTGCTTTCTTTTCTATAGACCACTCCTTATCCCACATCATATTTCCCACATGTATGTGCAACCATGCTGTCACTATGTAAACAAGCACACCATAAGTCAATTTCAGAATCTGGTGTCATCAAGGAAAATCTGAAAAATGCTGTGTTTCAACCAGTCATATGCATGCATGGTGGCACTTACAGGTGGCACTCTAGTGACACAGGGTTTGACAGTGCCTCAACATCACATGGTTATCTTTATGGTGGAGGTTACATAAGAACAGCTTGATAAAGTTTGTTGCCTTCCAAAAAACGTTTTAACATCATCCTGAATGATGTTGTTATAAAAATATTTTGCGTCTAGTTCATTATGTTGACTACATGTTGGACTAGTACAGTGTATTTATTTCATCTAACACGCAACACAATTTAATATATAGAATTTTCGGAATTAAAGAAACTGTAACTGGTAAAATTATGTTGACAGCAGTTCATCTAACCAAGGTTCCTGCAGAAACACCCACACGCTCCTTCTTAATTCTTCTGCAGCTACACTGTCCTTTCATGACTGTTATCAGCTTTGGGGCCTTGGCTCTAAATATCGGTCACAGTATGTGCATTTAAAACTCTGGGCTCCTCATCATAAAAGAAATTCTGTAGCTGTTCTAATCCCATGCCATGTGAAAATCTGTCAGCCGCTGCACTCACAAGCAACATTAATTTCTTCTGAAGTTGCATAGACTGCTGCTTTCTTTTGCTATAGACCATTCCTTATCCCACATCATATTTCCCACATTAAACATGGAGTAAGTACAAATGCAGTCAATCTTATTAACCTGATTTTGGTAAACAGACAGCAACAGGCAAATTTTAAAAGCAGTCAATACAAAAAAAAACACTATTCTGTGCTAACCAGGCCACCGTTGAATAATCTCACCATAATCTGCTTTACTAAAACACACGGAAAGGCGGCAGCTACTCAAGAAATCAGTAACATTTCATGTGGCACCCCATATAGTGTATCTAGTATACACCCACATTCCTATATGCATAAATTAGCTGCCTCATCTTCATATAACAGTGATGTGTGCTCGGCTTGCTTGCATCGTCTGACCCGGAGCCGACAGCTGCCACAGTGCCTGAAAAGGACAAATCTTCAGAGAGGAAGGACTGCAGAGAAAGAAGAGTAAGATAGAGGGGGTAATTGAGGGAGAGAAGGGGGAATTTCCGGTCCTGTGGGACCATTAGATCATCAATCATCTCTAAATGCACAATTCTCCTGTGTTTATGCGAGTGTATATGTGTGTGTGGGTGTACGAGTGTGTTCTTTCGCTGTCCGGTTACTGCTGGCTAAATGAATGTCAAATCACTGCTTAAGCATGCAGGCCAACGCTTCAGCAGATGACCTAGTCCCCTGACGCCACGTTTAAAGAGTTCTCTCTCAACAGAGTTCTCTGACCAGGTGAACATTAGCCAGTGCTGTAAGGTTTGGGGACAGGTGATGGACAGGACAAGGCATTGTGGGTATAGCGGGAAGCAGATAGGGTTGCGGTGGTGGCTGCCCCGAAACCATAGTCTGGCTGCTGGCCAAGGTCAGCACTCAGCGACTGGATCCTGTTCACAGCCCACTAATCATAAATACACTTGGGAATGAGATAGAAAGAAAGAGAGCAAGAGAGACAGAAAGAGAGACAGAGAGAGCAAGAGAGACAGAAATAAGGGAGGAGGGACAAATTTTGTGCCCATTTCGATTGTTTAAAATAATAGCAGTCTAAGAACCATATGCAACAAATATCTAAGAGCGATTACAGAGACAAATTTCTATGAATAAACGCCTAGTCTTACTATATTCATTCATGTGATGTGAGATAAGAGAGTCTAGTAAACACTGAGACAAATGTTGTGACACGTGAAGATGCTGATAAGATTAAAACACGCTGTATACAATGCAGGGGAATTCTCTCTGCCTGCTACTGAGCGGCTGTGGTTGATCTCTCTGATAGCACTCCATGAACAAACCACAAGAGGATAACAACTGCAAAACACAACCATTCATAGTTTTCTGATTTTCTATCATGTGTAGAGGTCTGTGAAATTAAAACAAACAGAGAATTCAACTAGGGATGATTTCTGATACCGGTCATACTGATGACGACCATTTCTAACCCAGATTAAATTCATCATACCGTCTTCCTCCACACACAGTCTATAGGACAGTTCATAGAACACCACTGATGATAATCACAAAGGATCATCATACACCAAATTCATATAGAAGACAGACTGATTGTGTGGGACATGATAGCGCATAGAAGGTTGGATGGATGGAAATAGATGATCAGAATGTAACTAGGGGAGGATGAAGGGAATCTCCACATTGAATGAAATAGGCTGAATTTGTGTGTGTGTGTGTGTGTGTGTGAGAGAGAGAGAGAGAGAGACAGACTGGAAAGCATGATATATATGATAGCTATGCAGTTATTCCTTTACTCATCACATACCACACTATACTGGCATCAGGCACACATGCCTTCGTTTCTGGGACAAAAGTGGTCATTAGTGCTGTGTGCACAGTTTTGGAAATGATATTGATTATTCCAGGTCATACTTTGACAATGATAAATTCCAAGAGTGAGTCAAAAATTATCTGCACTCCTTATCTTAAGCCTAATCCATATGTGGTCGCAGATACCCACCCAGCAAAACTGGAAGGGCAGGAACAACCCTAGACATGGCGCAACTCCATCATAGAGCACACACATACAGTCACACACTAAGGGCGTTTTAGTGTGTGACTTTAGAGAGACGAATTAAGCGGTTTAAAGAGACCATTTAAGCTTTTGAATGCAGAAGTAAACTAAAGCACGGAGAGAAAACCTGCACAAAGACGGAACATGCAGCCTCCACATAAATTTCCCAGGTCGCCCCACCAAGGGATCAAACCAGGGTCCTTCTTGCTGTCAGTCGACAGCACTACCTACTGCACTATATTGTCTCCTTGCTGCAAAATTCATTTTGATAAAATTAAAAAAAAAGACAAATTCATTCTTTTTGGAGATAAAATATGCCTGATTTTAATACATCCTGTCCATCTCTCTACAGGCCACAATTTCCCTCATTAAAAAATGTTTTAGGCTGAGCTCTGAGCCACAAATTCACCACACGTGTGTTGTGGGTTATTGCTAAAGCAGAGCCATGGCTAATTGGCTGACACATGAGCAACCTGTCTTAAATTTCTCTCTGTCCACACACTCTTTCCTCTACAGTGCACAAAGACTTTGATGAATATCGACACCAAACGCAGGGGAAAAAATCACGGCACGCTGCTCTTCTTTTGTGTAAGTGAAGCAGCCAATTTCTCTTGTAGTGTCTCACATATAAACTGATGTAACACATTCAAACCTGCAGTGACTGGAGTGAGACAGAAATCACAAAATGCTAATTAGGAACAAAATTTATGATAACCATTGATCATTTTTCACCCTCACCCTCGTATATATCATACTTAATATCGATAGATATCAATATAGCTTGAAAAGTACACATCAGTGTGGATACAATGATCTCATAGATGTCTGTGTGTGTGTGTGTGTGCACATGCATGTGTATGCCTGTCACATGATAGAATGGAACAGCTGTCTGTTCGGTGATGCCCGGACCTCGCAATATCAGTATCGCTGATTAATATGCACCTAGAGCAAAGATATTGCAAGCACCACCAACTTATAATTCTAATCAGGCCGGCACCACAGCCATAGCCTCAAGATGTATATTGGGGAAGGGCACTGGAACAAAAACAAGTACCATGGAATGGGAGCCTCTGACATTTGACTGATCTCTGATGGAAAGTGACAAGAGAGTGACATTAAACAAAATTCATTCAGGGCACCCAGAGCAAACCAATGTGTACAAGACAAACAAACAAATCGAGAAACAGAGAACGCTTCACACGTTGTTACAGAGAGAGAGAGAGAGAGAGAGAGAGAGAGAGAGAGAGAGAAATAAAATAAGGCACAAGCCTTGGCTGACTCTATTTGCATGCATGGAAATCTCAGCTTATCACACATCTGAAATGCATCCATGATTCAATTCCAATTACACAGAGTTATATTTCAAAGCCTTGACAACGTGGCCAATCGTTATTTAGATATTTCATATCTAGCACCACCAATCATTCTATATCAATCATTATCATTTAAAGTGGTCTGCTGGGTTTGCATTTTTATTTATAAATGCCAAGGCCATAATGCATGGAGATAGTGGCATGTGTGACATGCATTTATTTATTTATATACTTATATACTATATTTTCAGATATTGAAGGAAACTTGAATGTAGCACTGCTGTTATTGTTGTTATTAGTACAGGCCACTAGAAGAGAATGATCAGTAATGTGCCAGGCAAAGTAAGATCGAAAGACAAAGAATTATGGAAAGACAGAGAGAAAAAAGGAAAGAGAAAGAAACAGAATCAGAAAGAGTGAGAGAGAGAGAGGGAGAGAGAGAGATATTTCTTACCCTGGCGGACTCGTCAAAGGAAGGGCTGGACTGGCCACCTGCGGCCCAAGATGCCTCAGTTGTCCTCTCATCTATACCTGTCGACAGAGAGGATATACATCTCCATCATCCTGCAATACTCTACTGTACTACCCAACAGAAAACAAGATACCAAAATGAGAGAAGGGAAAGAAATATTCTGCGTTGAGAGAATTATTGTTCCATACCGAAACATTCTACCAAACAATTTGAAGAAATGAGAAATGATCTATCAATCACTGTAGTCATGCAAAAAAGTGAAAAAAAATACATAAAAGGACACTTCACACAGGGAAAAGATTGTTCCTGGGTTTGTTGCAAGTCAAACAGCCAAAGTCTCCAGAAGAACTGTGATAGAAAAGCAAGAAAGAAAGACAAAAGGAATAGAAAACGCAGGTATTCTCTAATGAACTATAATTTCATTTAAAATCCCGGCAGTACAAATCAGAGTACGTCATTATTTTTCTTTACATAAATCACACTCATATAACATGTTGCTGTCCAGCAAGCTCTGGTGTTCATACGCCAGCAAATGGGTCGCTCTGATTTGGCAGTGATGTATAACTCAACCTCATCAAAACAGCTGAGCGCTGAAACCTGATGAAGCTCATATTTTATGCGCCCTTGCGGCTCTGAAAGGAAGGCACCGAAAAACACACACACACACACACACGCTAAAATAAATAAATAAATAAAAAGTAGAGAATTAAATAGATACAACATCTGGTATGTGATGAACAAATACAATATCTCACAAAATTGCATTTATGAGGGCTGCTGGGTAAAGATATATGAATCTTTGTGTCTTTGTGCTGTTCAAGCCAATATTGTTCTGCAGGTAACAACATTCCGTTTCACGGTCTCGTGTACGTGACACAAAATTGCGTCTGAAAAAACATCGATATTGCCCCAAGTTATTGATAATCCATCTCGCCAGAATATATGTCATTTGATTTCACTCGTTCATAACACACAGAATATATCACAATGAAGCAAAACAATCATGAATTACAGTTAGATTACAAAAAGATGGCAAGCATCCTATGCCTGATGCAGCAGTGTTGCCAGGTCACCACATCAGTAATTCAGTGATTGTAAGGATATATAGAGATAACAAATAAAACAACGCCGATGCATGCAGGTATAACAGAGCAATCATAGGCTTGTGCTCAAGGATCCTGCCTTGCAACCAGATGGTCCCCAGTTCTCCTCCCGGTACCGGCAATTCATGATATAGCTGAAATGCCCTTAGACAAGGAACCTAAATCCCGGGTGGAGGCTGCTCACCAATCCAGGCATGTGTGCTGTGTGTGTGTGTGTGTGTGTGTGTATATATATATATATATATATATATATATATATATATATATATATAGGAGACAGAGTGAGGTGGAGAAGACTGACACGCTATGGCAACCACTGATTAAAGGAGAGGCCGAAAGAAGAAGACGATGATACACACACACACACACAAATATATATATATATGTGTGTGTGGGTGTGGGTGTTTCACTGCACAGATGGTTGAGTGATGAGGACCAGATCTGCTGTGTGTAAGCCTAGTGGCAAATAGATCAGTTTCACATTGACTTTAACAATGAAGTCACATACTACATAGCAAAGATTTAGCTAGGAATTTGCATAGGAAGAACAAAAATGAGAGAGAAAGATACAGAAAGCTTGAGTGAAACAAAGTGTGTGGGCAAAGACTGATCTCATGCCAAACATGAACTTCAGGCCAGGCTGTCTGTGTGGCATGAAGACGATGGACTTCACAAGCCTGATTAAGGCAGGCAATTTCTCTGTCACCACTGGAAAAATGCTCTTACGTCATTTCACATGTTTAGAAAATATTTTGTGTAAACCAGCCAAAATGTCCCTGTATGTCTCCATATAAATGGCCCACCCTATAGAACAATGCAAAAACAGAGGAAGCTTTGATTCAAATGCATTTATTTGGTGGGGGGGGGAAAAATCATACATTAAGAAATAAATCTTTCGCATGAAATCCTGTGTGCCACAATTATTGCCACCCCTGGTGTTAGTACTTTCTACAACCCCCTGGTTACTGACATGGTCATGAGAGAAGCTTGATCTTGTGCCTTGTGAACCATTTTTGAGTAGATTTGTTTAGAGTCATTATCTTTCTGAAAGACCCTGTGACGATCCATCTTCAGCTTTAACCAGATTCTGATTCAAAATGTCCCGATATTTTAAAGAGTTCATGATCCTGTATATCCTTACAAGGTTCCCAGGTCCTTTGGAGGAGAAACAGGCCGACAGAATCATCGATCCTCCCCTATACTTAACAGTGGGCATGAGGTGTTTTTCTGCGTAGTCATCTTTGGTGTTTACGCCAGACCCATTTACAGTGTTTGTTGCCAAAAAGGTAAAATACTGTAATATTTATCATATCATATATAATACTATCTATATCATATCATATATTGTACTTTCTATCATATCGATCATATACATTATATTTTCTATCATACCATATATTATACTATCTATTATGTTATTGACCAAATACTTATTTTCCACCATAATTTACAAATAAATTCTATAAAAATATAATTTCCTGGATTTTTTTTCATACTTGACGTGTACCCATGATGAATATTACAGACCTAACTCATCTTTCTAAGTAGAAGAACATTGACTTTCATACACCCCCTTTCCAAAGCATACCTCCAGCTCTCCACCTCTCCAACTGTCTGTCTGTCTATTGATCAAAATAATCATATTTAACAAAATTTGTAATAAAAGAAATATGATGTCTGAGGCATGTGCATAATACTGTATTCATCAATGCATATATTTTCTTCCTCTTAATCAACAAGGGGTCACAGGCCAGCCAGTCCCACCCAGAAGCTCTGGGCGCAAGGGCAGGAACAACCTTATACAAGGTGCCAATCATAGTAGAGAATATATACACAGTCACCCACACGTTCACACACTAAGGGCTAATTTAGAGACACATATTACCCTAGCAAGCATGTCTTTGGAATGCAGGAGAAAACTGGAGAAAACAAAGAGAAACCCTGCATGAACATGGAGAGACTATATATTTATCATCTAAAAAAGAGGAATAAAATGGAGACACAAACAATCTTCAGTTTGAAAATGGAAATTAGTCAAGGTCATTTCTTTATTTCCACTCAGTCAGATTTGGAATGAGTCAAAAGAAAAGACATGTGTTCTGTATTTACAACAGAGGAAATGACCTCACAGGGAAGTCCTGCTCTGAGGAGCGCAAAAGAATTTAGACCGCATGTTTTTATAGCACATTTATTACTGTTAAATATATTAAACAAGCATCTGTTACATAGATATCAAACCAACAACTACATTTTTATAGAAGGGCTGGATAGAAACTAGAGGAATTCAACTCAAAGTGAGAGAAATGGGAAGGAGAAAGGGAGCAAGAGAAATAAGGAAAGGTAGTGAGAGAACACTCCCACTTTCCATGGATTGTTCTATTAGAAGTCACAAGGCTCCAGTCACCAAGGACAGGCATTGAAAGTCACTTACCAAATTCCTTAATTAAAAGTGCTTGTATACCTGAACAGCGGGTTAGGTATGTTTGCCTCTACCTGTCCAGCAGAAACTATCTGAGGCTATGAGGTTTGATAGCTGCACCCATGTTCACAATGTCGTGTAACAGATTTGTAGCTTGTCATAACACTATCACATGGCTACAGAGCCACACCAGCGGTGTTAGGGGAACCATGCATGTACCCGCTGACGGCCCTGATTCTGTGCCCGGTGCCCTCACCCACCACCAACTCGTGCATGTTTTTACATACTGTGACAATATTTTTTAACAAGTAACAGTATTCATGTCTTCATGCAAGAATCGATATTTTCAATTCATTGATCATCTCTTGAGCTTCTTTCTGTTTGCCAATCTGCTTTTGTATGTTAGAACACACTTTGCGCCTCTCACCAGGATCTAATGCATATAGTGTAGCTCATCTTTATAATTATTTCAAAGGCATAATTTTTTTATGCTTAATTATGAAAATTAGCTCCAGAATAAATGCAAATTAGGCATGCCTAAGCACTTATACATAACTGCCGAGGATTTTGCGCACTCGCCCAGTGCCAAAGCGAGTTCATTTACATGCAGTGTCTGTTGAGAGCAGGATTTAAATAGGGAATTTGGCACATTGATGCCTTTCCAGCAAATCATTGTCTTTCTTGTTTCTCTGGCTAGGATGTATGACAGATGCTTATTCAGAACTTTTCAATCTTTACATTTTACATTTTAAGTGCTTTTTAATTCATTTAATATTAATTATGATATACACTCTATTAGTTACTGCTTGTTAACACAACTCTCTAATCAGCCAATCACATGGCCACAACTCAATGCATTTAGGCAATTAGCGGTGGTCTTGACAAATTTGTAAAATTTAGCGAAAAGTGCTAACCGAGCATCAGAATTTGAATGTGGTATGGTTGTTAGTGCCAGAGGGGTGGTCTGAGTATTTAAGAAACTGCTGATCTACTGAAATTTTCACGCACAACCATCTCTAGTGTTTAAATAGAATGATCTAAAAAAGAGAAATTTTCCAGTGGGCGAGAGTTGTGTGGACGAAAATGCACAAATAACCACTCGGTACAATCAAGGAATGCAGAATACCATCTCTGGTGAAAGAAATTTTAGAAAGCAGTTCTAGAGGCAAAAGGAGTTCAAACTTTTTTAGAAAAATGTACCTAAAAAAGATGGGTTGATGTTATGAAGAACAGAATAGACTTTATAAAGCAAGTTCTCATACTGTAATATAGAGCAGGTACATTATATAGAGAAGAGAGGACTCTGATTTCTTTACATTTGTTTGTGTACAGATAAAAATAAAAAAGCACATTCATTCAGCTTGATGCTTAAATATAAATAAAATTAAAATGCAGTCTGAACACACTTATAGAAGTAAAGGCTTTACTTTATGGTCCTTACAGGCACCATGTATATACACCCGGTCAAATCACAACCAACTTACTGTAAGGAAGAAGCGTGTAATATCCTCACCGTTTCAAAATACTCTAGCATGGGAACATAACCTTGACTGGAAGGAAAATATTTCTCTTGGCACAGATCATCTCTCTTCTGGGGTTTAATCGCCAAACAGGTGTCTGCGTCCATTCGCACGGTGCAGCGCAAAAAAAAAAAAAAGAATGAAGCCATTACTCACAGAAATGAGTGGCTCACTTATGTACACTGGCACTATGAAAAAAAAGCAACAGGGTAAGGGCTTTGATTGATCGTTGCTGGCCACCACGATGAAAATGCACATGCCAGACGTGACATCACTGAAGGTTTGAGTCATTTCTTGGGGCCTGCTGCTCGCCAAATTGCCATGGAGTCAGAGGGTTGCACTGGCTGGATAAAGGGACATCACTCACAGGATCTGCTGTGGAAATGCAATCGATGAAGAATTGACAGCAAAGTGAAGAGAGGATGCAGGCTTTACTCGTTTAAAAGAAAGTATAAGAAATAAAGCCTGTGCTTTAAGTCCGATCTTTAGAAACTATATCAACTCCTATTAATCACTTGTTGCTGTTTAGTCCAATAAAAAAGTACAATTAAAACTAAATTAACTATATTATTTATAAACCGACAATTAGAGAGGCTTTACTTTGAAATATATATTTATTTTTGTGATTTGGTCAATGTAGACATGCAGATAGCTGGTGAGAGCAAAGGATAGAGTGAGGAGGAATATAATGACTCTGGTGATCCCTGATAAAGGGAGGGAAGTAGCAGTAGTAAAAGAAGTAGTAGTAGTAGTAAAAAGTGTAAAAGTAGTAGAAGAAGTAGTAGTACTATGAGTAAACGTAATAGCAGTAAAAGTAGTAGTAGAAGTAAAAATAGTAGTAGAAGAATAAGTAGCAGTAGTAAAAGTAGTAATAAAAGTAATAAATGTAAAAGAAAAAGTAGTAGTAGTAGTAAATGTAAAAGTATGTATAAGTAAACATAGAAGTAGTAAAAGTAGTAGTAGTAGTAGTAGTAAATGTAAAAGAAAAAGTAGTAGTAGTAGAAGTAGTAGTAAATGTAAAAGAAAAAGTAGTAGTAGTAGTAGTAGTAGTAGTAAATGTTAAAGTATATATAAGTAAACACAAAAGTAGTAGAAGTAGTAGTAAATGTAAAAGAAATGGTAGTAGTTGTAGTAGTAGTAGTACATTTTAAAGTATATATAAGTAAACATAGAAGTAGTAGAAGTAGTAGTAAATGTAAAAGAAAAAGTAGTATTAGTAGTATTAGTAAATGTAAAAGTAGTAGAAGTAGTAGTACTAAAAGTAAACGTAAAAGTAGTAGTAGTAGTAGTAAATGTAAAAGAAAAAGTAGTAGTAGGAGTAGTAGTAGTATTAGTAGTAAAAATAATAGTAGTAAAAGTATAAATAAACATAACAGAAGTAGAAAAGGTATTAGTAATAGTAGTAAAATTAAATGTAAAAAAGGAAAGCTAGATGTAGAAGTAGTAAAAGAGTAGAAGAAGAAGAGGGGGGAGGTGGAGGTGCTGGTGGTGATTTCTATATATGGTCACAAGTCACCTACTGTATGAATTACCACATCTTCCAGGTTTCCAAACACAAACACACACACTAATGTAAATAACTGTGTTTTACTCCTAATACAGTATTCATTCTATATGTTTAACACATTACAAAGTCATAAATATATAAATATTGTTTAGCATAAACATGTAAATTCCTCCAGGAACCCAGATGTTTAGCCGGCTTCTAGAACTTTTTAAAGATACGGTATGTGTGAATGGTTTTAAAAGTCATTTAGTTACCATCAGTCACAACAGTCTAAATAAACATGATTTCCTTTATTTATAACATTCATCTAATAATAAAGATTGTCAAACTGTTAAGAAATCACATCATGATTATATATATATATATATATATATATATCTATATATATACCAAGACATTTTGGACAATTCCATGCACTGGAGCATTGAAGTGTGTAATAAAAAAAAGAGAAGAGATTGTGAAGTGCAGGACGCTGGTAGGTGCTTGCTGAAGTGCACTGGCAGTCGCAGGGGAGTTTGTCATGACTATAGCATCTTCTTCATTAGGAGAGCCTCCTGCTTTCCAAAGTGCAGACTGCCACACTGCGCTGTCTGCCACTCTAACACACAACAAGACTCCGCTGTGTGACACACACACACCTCTCATACACATATACATGCGCTCCACAGCATGTGCATTTCAAACGCAATCCTATCTCTAGCCATGCATGTAGTAAATTTGAGCAGAACACTTCCAGGAAGGTTTCAGATTTATAAAAGCAGGAAAAGGTGTGTGAACAATCTGACCAGTGACCGGTGCTGGTATTGCTTATCACATTACTGGAACAAAGAATTAGGGAAGCATTACTTTGTAATGTTGTGAAAAAGTTCACAGTTAACCTACTGTATGAGTTTTCACAGAATTCCAGACAAATGCAAAGACAAACACACACAAATGAAAAGTGACCCTGTAAGTATTGTTTTTAATCAGAAGCAAGGGCACAACTAGCGATTTGGGGCAGCATTAAAAGATATTACTCTGGCTCCCATCACTCCAGGATATTCTAGCAGTAATAAATGTATAATAAGATGAAAGACTGATATACGCTCTATACGAAACATTCTAAAGAGCGTATTTACAGTTTAAATATAATGTTAATGGAATAATTTTTGAACATACAAAAAACATAAGAAAAACAATATGACTTGAAAATAAATAGAAATGTAATATAAAGTAGCATTAACACTTATAGAATGGATAACAAACACAATCAGCAGCAGACAACAGCAGCATAAAACATGGCTACACAGCTATTATCCAGTTGTCTATTTTAATCCATTACAGCGCACAACAGTGTGACTTGTCATTAGCAAAATCAGCATATGCTATGTTTATTTTCTAGAGACTGCATAACCAGCATCTGTTGGTGACCAGTTAAACCAGTAACAGTCTAGCAAAATCCAACAACAATAAATACAATGTAAACATGTTTTAATAACAATAATAAATAAGTTCACAATGAGCCTGAGCAATGATGACAACTGACAAGTGGGTAAACACGGCGCTTCTTCAGATGGGAGTTGGTGATGATGTGGAAAGTCAGTGCTTCTGTCTGTCGTGGGAAAGGGCAGTCATTTAGTCTGAAAACAATGAGACAAAATTATTGAGGAAAATGATCCAATCATACATATTTGTGAGTGGCAACAGTGTGTGAACCTCTAGGATCGGAAGTTCATTTGAAGGTCAAATTAGAGTCAGGTGTTTTCAAGCAATGCGATGACAATCGGGTGCGAGTGGGCACCTTTTTATTTAAAGAACAGGGATCTATCAAATCTGCTCTTCACACACGTTTGTGAAAGTGCATCACGGCACAAAGGAGATTTCTGAGGACCTCAGAAAAAGAGTTGCTGCTGCTTATCAGTCTAAAAAAGGGTTACTTATCTCAAAAGCGTTTGGACTCAAAAATCCACAGTCAGACAGAATGTGTACAAGCGGAAGAAACTCAAAATCATTATGACCCCTCCAGGAGTGGTCGCCCACAAATATTACTCCAAGAGCAAGGTGTGTAATAGTCAGCTAGTGTAATATATACGCAACTGAACGCCTCTCTCACACTGACTAATGTTCATGTTCATGAATCCACCATCAAGATAACACTGAACAACAATGGGGTGCATGGCAGTGTTGCAAGGAGAAAGCCACTGCTCTCCAAAAAGAACATTGCTGCTCGTATGCAGTTTGCTAAAGATCATGTGGACAAGACAAAAGGTTACTGGAATAATGTTTTTGGACAAATGAGGCCAAAATAAAACATTTTGGTTCAAATGACAATGTTATGTTTGCAGAAAGGAAAACACTGCATTCCAGCATAGTTTGGGCCTGTGTTGCTGCAACTGGCCGTGCCATCATTAAAGCCACAATAAATTCTGAATTATATCTGAGACTCCCAAGGGTTTCTCAATTTTAGGACATCTGTCCATGAACTTAATCTCAAGAGAAGGTGGGTCATGCATCAAGAAAAGGACCCTTAGCACACACGTCATTCTACCGAAGAAAGGTTACAAACAGAAAAAAAGTGTATGAAACTTTATGTTTTGGAATTGCTAAGTCAAAGTCCTGACCTTAATCCAATTGAAATGTTGTGGACTGACCTGAAGAGAGCAGTTATTATAAGGAAACATCCTAGAGTTGAACCTGTTCTGTATGGAGGAATGGGCTACAATACCTCAAAGCCAGCGTGCAGTACCGATCAACAAGTTTCGGAATCTTTCACAGGGAGTCAGACCAGATACTGAAAGCAAAGGTTCACATACATTTGCCACTCACTATTATGTACTATTGAATCATTATCGTCAATAAATAAATGTCCAAGTACAAACCCAATTCCAAAAAAGTTGGGACAAATTACAAATTGTAAAAATAATCTTTCCTGAAAAAGACGCCGTCTGGATGGGAGCATACGTTGCTCTAGAACCTAGATATCTTTCAGCATTGATGGTGTCCTTACAAGTGTTTTAGCTGCCTATGCCACACGCACTAATGCAACTCCATACATCATGGATGCAGGCTTCTGAACTGAGTGCCGATTTCAACATCTTTTTCCCTTTTAGTTCGAATGACATGGAATCTCTGATTCCATAAAGAACTTAAATTTTTTTCCAGTTTTCCACTTTGCCACAGTCCATTTTAAATGAGCCTTGGCGCAGAGAAGACAACTGCACTTCTGGATCTTGTTTAGATACGGCTTCTTTATACTATAGAGTTTTAGCTTGCAACGGTGGAGGGCACTGTGAATTGTGTTCACAGATAATGTTCTCTGGAAATATTAATGAGCCCATTTTGTAATTTCCAATACAGAAGCATGCATGTATGAGATGCAGTGCCATCTAGGGCCCAAACCGATCGAGGGCACCCAGTATCGGTTTCTCCCTTGACCCTTATGCACAGAGATTCTTCCAGATTATCTGAATCTTTTGATGATAATATGCACTGTCGAGGATGATATGTTCAAACAATTTTACACTGTCAAACTCTTTTCTGATATCGCTCCACTATTTGTCGGCGCAGAATTAGGGGGATTGGTGATCCTCTTCCCATCTTTACTTCTAAGAACCGCTGCCACTCTAAGATGCTCTTTGTATACCCAGTCATGTTAATGGCCTATTGCCAATTGGTCCTCCAGCTGTTCCTTTTATGTACATTAAACTTTTCCAGCCTCTTATTTCCCCTTGATTAGTTCAAACCCAGTTGAGAAGGCGGACTGAAACAATTCATGCAATGAGAGGGGGAGAATAAAATCAGATGCCCTGTATCTTAACGTTTTGTCAGA
>JAOUQV010000031.1:7083213-7093871 GCA_028565295.1 Aspidoras spilotus | reverse complement strand
AATATATTCTACAGAATTATATCACATATTCTACAGAAAGACTCCGGTTATTTTTGACTCAACCCTGTTGGTAATTAGTGTCATGATATTGAACTCTTCACATTTATTGATCAGTACAAAAATAAAAAAATTAATCATTAAATTGTCATAAAGGCAAGCATCTTTACTTCTTTCCTACACGCGTTCAATCCCAGTTTCATCCAGCACCTGAACACATGTGATTAACACACAGGGCTTGAATCGGATGCACTTATATCTAGTACACAGCACTTTACAAAATCCTAATAACTCATTATTTTTCCTGTTTAAATGAATACAATTATTCTGTCACACTGTCTCGAGATTTGATAAAGTGTCACAAGTGTCTTACCGCACTAAAATCCAGCAGGTCACTCAGCTCCTTATCTGTCCCGAGAGCGGCGATCCGCTGCTGAGGATTCATCCTAACGATCCAATAGCTGTAATAAATCAATAATTTAATAAAATAAACAAACACACTCAAAAACAACACTTCATCCTTTTGCACTATTAACCACCAGCACAGTTTAACACACACCACACTTAATGTCATCTAAACCATTATACCAATGCACACACACTGGAGCATCTGGATCTGGAAATAAACTCAAAACTTATGGACTTTCTAACAGCTTTAAAAATATACACCAGGTGATTTATTCGTCGTTTATCTGTTGTTTATTTCTTTTATATTTTTAATAAATTAAACAAGCTAGGGGGAAGAACATTAGCTAATCAGCTCAAGTATTGAAGCTTGCGGCGTCTAAGCATTTTAAGGGGGAATTATTGCCAATTTTGTCCGTTTAAACGTGTCAGTTTTACTAATAAAGACTGTGGGCTTTATTTAACACCTTTGTAAATATATATTTGGGGAAATGTGCAAAAACACTCAAAGAGAGGAAGACAAGAGGCTCGACTATGGTTAGCTTACTGTCAGATTCGAGACATGGGCATGCAGCAGCAGCAGCAGGAGCATCATCATGGATTAAAAAACATTAAAACATGCAAAGATCTGGAGATAAAGTTGCACATAAAAGTCTATATTTAACTCGCAATTGTGAATTGATCCATAATAATCAGACACAATGACACGCGATCTCGATAAATATGAAATCTTTTAACCCGAACACCGGCGGACTTCTGTTTCATCTAGGAAGAGCGGCTTTAGTTTGCAAAATGCGCTGGTTACGATTTAAAGAATTATCCAACGCGCTGTATCGTGTCAAAATAAAACAACAATGGCAACAAACAAACACCGAAACTATTAATATTTATATTGAGCGTATGTAAGACTGAATACAACTATAAATGTGACATTAATAAAGCGGTATGACGACCATTCCGTCCATAACAGCTCCGGTCTTATCTGTATCCCAACTTCTTTCAGCCAAGTCCCCAACCTTTGCAAACTCGCTACAATAATTTTACCTTTTTCCTGTTTAAAATCCGACTAGGGGCGTTCGGTGTGGCAAAGGAATGGTAGCTGTCTTAAATTCGCGTCTGAAGGACAGTGACGACGGTATCTGTGTAATTGTATTTTTTGTAAAATATCCACTCTGTGTAACTTGCGACTTTCCCTTAGGCAGACATTTTTGCCCTGGCGAGAGCCTGAGCACACCGATGACGTTAAAACGACGTATCCCTCCGCCAGCACCAGCGGGGTAGTGATGCGCCCCGAGTTTGTACCAGACAAATCTAGAAATCCGCACACACAAACACACACACAAACACACACACACGCTTGCTAGGTGGGAAGTTTTCGTTTCAGTGTACCTCCTTGTTTTATGATTTAACTTAGAGACAAGAGACGTTTAGATATAATTACTTGAGTCCAAATAATGAATTAAGATCTTTGTAACTGTTATAATGAATTAGTATGCAAAATAGCTCCGTTGGTAGAGAGCGATGCTATAAAATGATAAGAATTCGAATCCTCGGGGCTGCAATAGCTGACAAGAGATTGGGCTGCTCAATCAGCTGTGGGATACAGGACACATTTGTGCAGCCAACCATTGCAAAGTGATGAAGGCGTATGACATTGTAACATTAAACCAAATGCTGAATCACTGAATTAGGAACCCCGGGCTAATAACAGACTAGTCCTCATTTTTCATTAATTTCAGCATGTAGACGTCTGGAAAAAACTCCAAAATATGGTCGAAATTGTCTATACACAAGTCGACCTATTCTTACTGCAGCTTTTGCACCAGTTCCCCCCCCTAATTCAAATCTTACCTACTGTATCAACCTCATATGGCTGACTGCTGAGTGATCTTCGGCTGGATGTTTGTTGATGGGTTCTCGATTCTTGGTGCCCCTGTGATAGTGTGATACAGGAACAGCCCACAAGTGCAGCTGTGCAACTCTCTGTCCAGCGCTCTGTTTCCTATAGCTGGTAAATTTTGCTTCCTGCTGTGGACAGGCCAACACCTAATGAAACACGATTGGTCACATTTTTTCCAGGATTGTATGTGTCAAATGTTCCTAATTCAACAACGGTTCATTGTACTTCTAGTATGCAAATTATTCGATGCTTTAATAAAGATAACATTTTTATTAACACATTATTCATTTATTTTCTATACCCACTTACTCCTAATCAGGGTCGATGGGAAGCCAGTGCCTAGACGGCAAAGCTGGAAGAGCCACTTCATCAAAGGACACATATCCAAAAGGAAATCTAGAAACCAGTTAGCCTAATGCATGAAACCCACATGGACAAGGAAATATCATCCATCTCCACACAGAATGGACCCTACTTGGGAACTGAAACCTAGAACTTTCTTACTGTGAGGCAGCAGAGCTACACACTGCATCTGTAATTATGAACTATTTGCTGCAATGGATAATTAAGATGAAAACAATTAATCTGAATTCCACACTTCATACTACTGTACTAAAAGTAACGACTGTACGAGACTCTTTATAAATAAAACTAGTAAAGGAGACCTGGTATGGTTGTAACGCAGGAGAGATTGTCTAGTGTAATATTGTGCGTCTCATGCTTATTACATCACATCATGTTGATATTGTTAAGCAGTGGTTGACAGAAGTGGGGTTGGTTGTAACACATTTTTATACTTAAGACCATCCCCTTACATACAACTAAGAACTCACACACATTGTCCACATTTGTTACGGGATAGGTTTGCCATCCCATACAAAAATGAATGAATAGGAGTGCAGGGAGATTTATTATTTAACAAAAAAATATATAAAACAGTCAGTGAGGGAGAGGGGATCAGAGAGGGGCTGCTGGTTCCAATTCACCAAATACAGTCAGTGTCCTCAGAAATAAGCAAATGTGGAAAGCTGTTAATAAGCTGAAAATATGTTAACATGTTTAATCAAAAGATGTTAAACATGTAGCCATAAATACACACGTGAACATACATCCACACATTCAAAATGAACATGCACTCAACCCCTTTCCAAACACAGACTAACTATAACTGGAATTCAGGTGCACGCCATTTACAGAGGCTTGTGTCCCCGGTGCGGCCATGCCACTGAGACATGCACCACTGTGCCAACATGCACACACAGACACACAAGGACACATAGAAACAGATATACTGTATATAGTGACATGCAGACAGACAAACATTGCAAGTCACAGCCCCAGTGCAACCCTAAAAAGGATTTTAGTCCCAGTAACACCTCTACCGCTAATTAAAGGCAGTGCAATGAAAACATTAAGAACTTATTTTCAGTTTATCTTTTCATTCACCAGATTAAACATTTTATTAATTAATAATCTGTTATATTAAACTGTTCCTTATTCATCTGAGTAGATGCACAGACCTTAACCTTAACAAATACTTCATAGTTGCGGTCAATAATTTCAATAAAGTTGAGTTGTGATATACAGTATTACATGGAGTACTTGTGTTGTTTTTTGTGCATTTTATCTGCCTGTTACAATTTACCCCAGTATGTGTTATACACCTACACCTTGTATTTTTCTTAATCTTACAAAGTCGTGATAAACCTGATGTCGTCTAAGTTTTTGCCATTTGTAGTAGACAAATATTGGTGAACAAATCACCAACTGTAAAAAAAATATGATACCTCAAAAAATATGATAGTTGTAGGTGTAGAAGGAAATGTGTTACAACCATACCCCTACAAATTAATTCATTTTCTACACCTGCTTAATCCTATTTTATGGTCACAGGGAAACCGGTGACCACCCTGCAACTCTGAGTGTGAGGGCAGGAACAACCCTAGACAGGCCACTAATCCATCATTGGGCGCGCACACACACAATCACACATGCAATTTAGAGAAAAACCTATCGTGCATGTCTTTGGAAATACGGGAGTAAAACGGAGCACCCAATAAAACCCACACAGGGCTTAAACCCGGGATCTTCTTGCTGTGAGTTCACAGCACTACTGCGCCACAGTGCCGCCTTCCCCTTCAAATGATCGGAACTATATTTCTTCTGCTATAACACGCGTACTGTAAATACGATCGAATCTAAATCCTGGATTAAACAAACCGACGCTGAATTGTTCTAAATTATTTCACTAGACAGTGAAGTTTATTTAAATTTCGAGAAATTTCAAAACAACTCGATTTTTATATCAAATTATATAATTCAGTATCACAGTTGTCTTTTCAATATGTGTAGCTGATATGACACTGCGTGTAGAGCATCATTCTAGATTATATCACATTACGTTACATAAATGTAATCTTGCATACGTCATCAGGATTTTTTAAGCATTTAAACTGTTTTTACGAGCGTACACAAAAATCCAACCCCTCGCTTATTTCATGAATGAACGCGCAAGGTCCGTTCAGAAATCATTCAGAAACCATGGAAGGTGATGTCCCTGAACGTTTTTACAAACCTCAGAGTGCCACCTGTTGGACAAATCGATATCATGAGGCACTTGAATGATGAGGCTGGACTTTAAAAGCTGTTTAACCCTAGCGTATAAGCATGTCATACATACATTCATTATCCTTCGCTCAATCCATATGGGGTCGCGGGCAAGCCGGTGCCCACAACTCTGGCCACAAATGCAGAGTGCCACTCTATTGTATGGCACAAAACAAGGGCTACTTTGAGACACCAGTTAACCTAATGCGCATGTCTTTGGAATGCCGGAAGAAACCAGAGCACCCAGGGAAAACCTGTGCAAACTTCATACAGAAATGTCCCACCCTGAGATCGAACAGGTGCTTCTTGATTTGAGGCGACAGTGCTACCCACCCTGCAACTACGTCGAACTAAATTCCAGATCACTAATAAATAACTTCCCCATTAGATACATTACAGGCATTTGCTCAAATTTATTTATATTTTCAGTGTTTGAGACAGAAGACAATAAGCTAGGAGACAGAAAAACAGCAACGTGTGTACTTTATAACAGAGGCACAATGAAACAAAAGACAGTGGTTTATTGTTTAACATCATTTTCAGCATCGGTGGCCATTTTATGACATGAACAAGAGTACATCCAAACACGAACTTACAACAAGACACAAAGTTATATGCATACATGCATACACACAAATCATGGGCAAATCTGGCATCTCCATTTTACCTTTCATGCATGTCTTTGGACTGTTAAAGAAATCCAGAGCATTCTGAGGTAACCCTCGCAAACATAAGGAGAAGATCAGTGGGATAGCAGTACATGAGGCAAAATTATAGTGAGACCAGAGAGAGATATCAACTAGAGATGAGACAAAAGAAAAGGAAGCATGTTGACTTAAACGAACCAAGAGACCAAGTTCAGCACGGTGTAAACAGGGACAGTTAGATATGAAACGGAGGGACAATAAGAGACAATAAGACAGAGACACTTGAGAAAGTGGGACAGCTAGACATGAGATGAATAGGCAGTTAGACAGAAGGAGAGCCAGCCATGATATTCAGACGTACAAGAGAGTAACAGTTATACACAACGGGGACAATATTTCGTGAGACGATGTTACAGCCAAACAGAAGAGAGGGAGTAAATATATAATTATATTATATTGTGAAAAAAGGACAGACGAGCAGCTAGATGTATTATAGGGAGACAATAAGGCAAAGACACAGCCAGGTGTCACATGCAGACAGCAAAGGTGGGTAGAGTAGCTAAAAATTGTGGTCAAGTAAAAGTACTGTTCATTCAGAATAATATGACTCAAGTAAAAGTAGAGTAGTAATACCAAATAAATACTTAAAAAGTATTTTAGTAACCAAATAAACACGTGAGTAAGAGTAAACAAGTGCTTGGAGAAAAAATTACTCAAGTACTGAGTAACTTCATGAGTAACGTCTGATTTATTCGTTAACACAAGCATTCAATCAGACAGACATAAATACATCTTTAGGCAAATTAGAGATCATCATATCTTCTTTTTCTTCTTTCGGCCTCTCCCTTCATCAGAAGTCGCCACAACGATTCAATCCTCATTGAAGAACTCGCATCATTGGCAAAAACGTTTATGCCGGATGCCCTTTCTGGCGCAACCCTCACCATTTACCTGGGTTTGGGACCGGCAGTAGAAATAAACTGTGCTCTCTAATAGATGTTTTAGAGATGATGCGACCATTAAAATAAATTAAAATAATTACAAAATAGTTTGAATTACATAATAAATGTAGATTCAAACACTTAAACTCACAGGAGTATCAATGGAAGAGGACTTTTTTCTGTGGGACTCTAGCAAGTCTGTGTATTTAGTTTGTTGGGCTGAACCCTGTGCATTAAAAATCTGTGAGGCTACAGGGAGAAATTAAAGAGACTTGGGACATGTTTAAAATATATATTTAACATAAAACATTCGCCTTTCTCAAAAAAAAATCCCTCTCCCTGTTTCCTCAAGTTATATGTCGAGTGTTTGAACACTGAAATGTCTGTTTTGGTAACACCGCACAATGCAGCTCCTGTTTCCTGCTTTCAATATAAGGGCCAAGGGTGTTCCTCCTCGTCTGCGTTGCCGACCGGCGCTGATTCAGGGATTTTATCCTTTTTCTACGACTGAAAATTTTAACATTATCTCGTCCCGCCACTTTGATTGAGTATGGTCACGGCTGCGTTTGATTGGTGAAACATAGTCACGTGGTAGAGCCTTTGGAAGTCACTATCTGTCTAAATAAAGCTTTAAAATGAGACGCACGCGAAGGGCGTAAAATAAATGACGCGTAAAAAACCAAAGAGGTAAAAAAATAAAAGTAACGAGCTCATTTTAGCCTAATGTAGCGGAGTAAAAGTAGTTTCTTATAGTGATTTAAAACTACTGCTAAAAGTAGAAAAGAAATGTAACGGAGTAAATGTAACTCGTTACTACCCACGTCTGGCAGACAGTGAGGTCTGAGGAGGACATTAACATCCCTGAGACAGAGAAATAGATAAAATGAAGCGAGCTGATAGAAGGACAAACGAAGACAGAGAAATAGCTCTGCGTGAGACAGAGTGATATTGGGACATCGAAGATATGAGGCAGAATCATGCAGAGGGTCGGGCTAAATTAAAAGGGGCGGGAGATACTTGAGGTAGAGGCGTGTGTGTCCCGCCTTCGCTATTTTCCCATCATGCACTGGGGCTATACGTGCTAGTAGCTATGCCTGTTTCTTTGAACCACATCCGATGTGATTTATAAGCAGTGTGTCAGGTAAGCGCCCGTGACGTCATTTATATACATAGTTATCGACATGTGAGATTTATTTTGGCATGTCTGCTAAACTTGTTATATTTAAGAATTCTAAAACAACGTAGCCATCTTTATGTTGGACTTTAACTAGCTATTATGGTTAAATTAGAATACATTTTCCCACCTATATTCCGACAAATCCCACCTCCCTTTCCAGGATTGGCTAGTAGTATTCTCCTTCAGCCTTCTGATTAGTGAATGTAGGAATTAATCCTGGCTGCTTTCGAACGACCAATCATTACACAGTAGGCGGGATTCGTCTTAACAACGGTGGGGGAAAAAGCCGTTTAGCTTAGCTTTGTGTTCATACGCCGCATTTGCTTTGTGCTGTTGTTCTTAACAATAAAATGTATTTTTAATAATAATTATAATATATGGTTCACACTTTTTTTTGTTCAGACCATTATTGTCATTATTCTCCTCTTTATTTGCACAGAGTCGTGTTGTACCTGAGAACACAGACTCCCAGTCATGGTCTTGGAGTAGCCGGTTGTTTATCCACATTTTTGTGATTCCTCTAATCCCCAACCTCATTATTTAAATGATTAAAATGAACAATTAAAATAGGAAGGACGCGGGTTAATCCAAGGCCAGATGCTGGTGCATTCCCGTGAAGGGTTCCAGGCTAACTTTTTTCCACTGGTAGCAAAGGTGATGCATTATTCAGGTCTGGTCTTACCTTTTCCAAATAAACAAAATTATACATTTATAATCTGTACAAACAACCTTAATGTCAGCCCTCATAGGGAACAGTGTCTACAAAAGATGGCTAACATCCTATATACCCATGTTATCTGCAGCAGGGCTGGCAGTTCATCTTAGTTTTTCAATGCTTGTCACTGTGTCTAAACAATTCCTCCAGACTTGGTACAACTTGTAGTACAAAATAGTACAAGAACAGTCAACAAGTGCAGCTGTGGGTGAAACACTAGCCACACATTTAATCTTCATTTGTTTGTCTGCAGTCAGAGTTACACATAGCTGGTAAATGTTGCCCTTTGCTGTACAGTAGACAGCCGAACACCTTTATATGACAGCTGATTGATGACTGACTGAGTCAACGGAAATTATTTATTACTTAAAGAGTGGCAGAAAATGCTAGAGCCTTTACATAAATCATTAAAAACCAAATGCTGAAGAATTCCTATAAATATACAAGATAGTTTAAAACTGCGGAAAGTATGTTGTTTCATGTGCTGTCATCACTTTGCGATAGTTGGCAGCTCATATGTGCTACATGGAATAGGGATAAGCTCTGGAAGGTAGAACAAATAAGGTGATATGTATTTGTGTAATGGAATGTGTGATCCAAATTTAAGAGTGTGGCCTAAGGATATCAACACCCTATATCAGTGTATGCATAATCATTAGGCAGTCTGATATCCTTGGGCATAATAAACAAAAAAAAGATTTAACTGATGCTGAAAAGTTAAGAATTGTACAAAAAAGTATTTTAGAGAAATTAGGTACTCTTGAAATTATAAAAAAACTATCAAACAATAATTCTCCAGTGCTGTCGTTTTCCAGAATGGCAACGAAACTGGTGCCCAGAAGTACTGTGTCACAGCACAGAGACATTCCCAAATTAAGGAAAGCTGATAACCAAGATAACTAACATAAGGACTGGGCCAGGAAATATCTAAAGACTGTTTTTCAAAGGTTTTGTGGACTGATATGAGAGAGACTCTTGACAGGCCAGATGGATGGGTCAAAATAAACTCAAAATCAACTCATAAACCTACTGCCAGTTAAAAGATTAGGCCTTAAAGATGAAAGAATAATGGCACAGCCCTCTTCCTCACCTGACCTGAAAACAACAAAACAATACAACTCTGTGGTAGGTTGTGGTTTCTTTGACATATCCATGAATGGCAGGCTTATGTCTGTTTTTGTAAAGAAAGGTGGCTATAATGGTCACGTCAAATATTTATTTGTACATTTGAGTTGTTTAATATTCTCAGTCTATTAGATGCTTGAGTAGTTGCATAGTATTGGTACTTAAGAAGTTCCATGTCATGTATTTGCATAGTACATATACTGGCCACTTTATTAGGTACACCTAGCTAGTAAAATGTTGGACCCGCTTTTGTCTTCATAAATGCTTTAGTTATTTGTTGCACACATTCAACGTAGATTGGTTGTTTTGAGTTACTGTTTGCTGTTCTTTCATCTCGAAACAGTCTGCCCATTGTCCTCTGACCTCTCGCATCAACAAGGATTTTTTCTCCGCAAAACTGCCGCTCACGGGATATTATCTCTCTTGAGTCAAAATCCCAGTAGATCAGCAGTTTCTGAAATACACAGACCAACCCATCTAGTTTAATTCATTTACCTTACTTACCCATTATGATGCTTGGTTTGCACTTCAGCAAGTTGTTTCCACCATCTTTACATGCCTCAGTGCATTGAGTGTCTGTTTAATTTGAGTAAACATGCAAGCGGTGACTTAGCATTAGCTAAATAAATTGTTCACTTTATTAGAAGCACACCTACTAATGCTAAGCTATGCCCCAATACATGGTTCAAATTATAATGTTAGCAAAACAAACCTATATATCTCTTCGCAACAACTAAAATCATTCTCACAACAATATATGATAAAGCCCACCCTGCATGCACCTGCAGCACTACAATCCCACTTGCATTTTCTGCAGGAAATGCACATCTCTGATTATTTTAGTAGTTGCATTAGACTAGAACAAAAATGTCTTTTATGAATTTACTATTTAATTATTAATGGTAAAATTATTTAATTATTGCTTGAATTATTGACGTAAACACAACATTTTTTTGTGCAACTTTGCAGCATGTGTTCAGATCAGAATAGATTAATCTCCATAGGTAGCTCTGTCCTCAGTGGTATTGATATGATGACTGTAGTGCACTAGATATGGAGTGACAGTCTTAGGCTTGTGGTTAAGGAACCGGCCTTGCGACCGGAAGGTCCCTGGTTCGATTCCAAGTAGCGACAAGTCATGGCT
>JAOUQV010000031.1:7068882-7079065 GCA_028565295.1 Aspidoras spilotus | reverse complement strand
CCAAAGACATGCATGATAGGTGAATTGTAGATGCTAAATTGCCTTAGAATTGTATAATATGTTTGTGAACATGACATGACCACAGATGCTGAAATAACATTTAAAACAATAAATTAATGAATATATAACTTGAGATATACATTTTTAAAACAACTGCTGGGATAAACATGTGATTATGGTACAAATAAATCTGTAGCATTTAATTTTATTTCTCATTAATCTTCTTAAATGTTATACTGTACATATTAAACATTGAATTATTTTCTTTTAATGAGAACATTTCTGAAATTTAAAAGCCAGTGTTTGAGCTAAACTCTGAACCCTATGTGGGCTAAGCATTGTTCTTTTAGTTTTATAAGGGTCAGTAGTCTTCCGTTTGTATTGTGTATTATTATTATAGTATAATTATAGATTTATGTAAAGGTTTAGCTGACTGAGAGCACCAGAGTTAGATTTGGCATGGGTTGAATCATGAATGGTTTCTGTTCAGCCTCAGTGCTGAACCTTGTCAAATGTGTGTGTTTCATGACTTTTCAGGGTTACATAGTGGCGTCACCTCAAAACCGCAAAACCAATAAGTCGTCTTTCATCACGTCCCAGGGTTCTCAGCATCCACGAGCACCATCGTTCAGTGTTGTTCCAGGTATGCATCATCTCTAAATCTCTGCCTAGAATAAATTAAACCATCCATTGCATTTCTATGGTTTAAAAAGATACTAACTTGGTTTATGAAACCTGATTTATTTAATTTTGTTCTGTTATCTAAATAAAATGATTAGCTTCTTTAAAATATTTGATAAATGGCAATATATGCATGCTAGGTAAATTGTCCAGTCCTAAGCCCGAACGGGTGTCAGATCGACAATGTGAGTGACTCGCTGTGGCGACCCCTGGTGGCAGGGAAAAGCTGAAATCAAATCTATCGCAGTGAATCAAATAATTTTGTAAAATTTTCTCCATGATAAGATTTTAAAAGGTGGATACGTGTGTATTTTTACAGTAAGTGTAACAGTCACACGGCGGTAGATGTTATCTTGAGACGTGCAATTATCACCAGTAGACTCGACAGTTGCTGTGAAAATCCTTAGCTAATTTTACCCTGTTAGTGTAATAGATCTCCTGTATTTTCTGCACAGTTGTGATTCTTAAAGGCAATTCACAAGTTAGGTCATTTTACTCTGTCGAACTCTAGCCTGTCTCCATCACACACTGACTTTGTGGCTACTTCTCTCCTTCACACATTGATTACATGTCTCACAGGCTATAATCAAGTTAACGCAAGCTTGCATTATTCTTGTATTAATTTTGACAGCGATAACTGTATGAGGGCACTCATTTCTTTATTATGACCCTTGTAAAAATACAGCAGGTCAGCCAGAGGTACAGCAGGCGACTAAACCAGTACCAGGTGTCATCCACCGTCCCCAAGTAAAGTTAATCCAAAACAATGTGGTGACACTGTCTAATGTCCAGGGACCTGCTGACATCTCTCCCCAGTCTTTCCCCACCGCCCGCCCACGCTCTCTCCAGCACAGCCCTCAAAATAAATCCAGTTCAGTGAACACTTCTAAACTCATCCCATCTACCTTACAGAGTGTGAACAACCGAGGTGTGTATATGTACATGAAGGTTTACTATGATATGGTTTATTCTGAAGGTGGTCTCTAATTGTCTATTTCTCTTCCTTTATGACTTTGTCTTGGAACACAGATAACGGGAAAATGAAACGTATCACCCTGCCTGAGTTGAACAACGGCACAACTAAACGAACAAAAACTGACATGGGTTTGTGTTCATTAACTGTTTTGACACCTCACGTTGTGTTTTGCTATTCGTTTTATTAACCAAGAGAATTGTGTTTGCAACAGAGAACGAGAGCCCCTTGACTAGGAGGTGTCCCAAATGTCACATTCACTTCAAGTTATTAGACCCATTTAAAACGCACATGCAGGTGATTACCTTTTGTTCTGAATATGAGGTGCTTTTCATTCACAAAAAAGTGTTTGAAATCCCTGATGTCGCATATTTCAGATCTGCTGCCCAAACTTACTGGAAACCATCTTCCCTTCAACCTCAAAAGATGACAGAGGGAAGCTCATCATGCTCGTCTCTGAGTTTTACTACGGGAGGTGTGAGGGTGATCAGTCTGCTGTCTGTGAACAGAAAATCAGTGCGACCTTCAAGTGCAACAGCTGTTTGAAAATCCTTAAGAACAACATTAGGTACAGATTTACATGTTGTATGATGACTTTTCATTCTGATAAACATCTTCATCATGGGGCGGCACTGTGGTGCATGCAGTGGGCAGTGCTGTCCCCTCATAGCAACAACGGGTTCAATCCCGGGGTGGGACGACTCTGGAAACTTGCATGCTCTCCCTGTTTTTGCATGGGTTTAATTCAGGTGATCCAGTATCCAAAGACATGCATGTTAGGTTAATCTCTAAAGTGGCCCTGTGTGTGAGTTTGAATGTGTATTCATGTTTGCCCTGTCTAGGTTTATTCCTGCCCCTGCGCACAGAGTTGCCGGGTGGACACTAGGTGATTAATTTGAGGTACTAGGAAATTGATGTTGCAGTTGATTAAATGAAACATTAATGCTAGCTATAGTACAGCCTCAATTCCAGTAATTTTGGGATGCTGTGTTGAATGTAAATAACTCTGCACTTACCTCAACTAAACCTATTTTTACTAGTCAGATATTCTTACAAAAAATACCCACATGCACAATTATGCAACAGTTTCTTGAGGATATTCTTGCTTTGTTTCCTGAATATTCAGAATAGGTTGTGTTTACTGATATGTCTCTCGACAAGGGCGTCTGCTAAACACTGCAAATGTAAATATAAATGGATTGCAATAATTTGCAACTTTCTTAACCTCATATTTGCAATAGAACATAGACTACATTTTGGGCAAATTATTAAATCTTTTCTAATTAATGGGGTCATCTCAAAAAAGTAGAGACGGCACTATGCCACTGTGTAGCATCTCCTGTTATTTCTATAAATGTCTGGGAAGGAAAAGGTCCAGTTGCTGGAGTTTTGGGAAAGGAAAGTTTTCCCATTCTTGCTGTTCAGCATTTTTAGGCCAGATTTTTCGTTTCATGATTAGTCAAATATTTTCTATTGGTGAAATGTCTGGAGGAGGCCAAATTCAGACAAGCTGTGTTGATGGAGCAGTATGTGGTTTAGCATTATCATGCTGAAAAGCCTTATTGAAACATTGTTCTTAAACTTCCATATAATGATCCGCATTGATGGTGGTTTTCCATATGTGTAAGATGCCCGTGACCGAGAGATTTTTAACTGAGCGCTGATAATAAGCTGAATGTTCCCCCTTCTTTTCCTCCTTGTCCATAAAATGTTTGATTAAATGAGATTTGGCCAAAGGAAATGTATCACTTCTTGTGGTTTGTTGAGACGCAAATCAATTTCTTTCTGTTTTTAGTTATATTTTACATAGCATCCCAATTTTTTTGGGATTGTATTTAGAGAACACATACAGACAATATAATATGGGGACATTTTTCCTATAAGGAACACGGTGTGATGTATAATTATTCCATATCATACTATGATACTGAAATGTCTGGTATAAAATAACTGGTTATGGTTTTTAAACTGCATTATTAATATTGTGTCTACAGTAAAATAAGAATGCACAGAAGTAACAGTGCACATGGGCATTTAAAATTCAGAAAGTGCTGTATGTAAATTGCTCACACACAAAAGGATCACATCTCTGAGTACAGTAACAAGTGTACACCATTTGCTTTCCTCATTATTTATATTAAAGAGAATGTTTAAACATTAAGCGTTTAGTATATGAAAACATTGAAAATTATCCATTAAGTAGAGACAAGTATTAAAGGAAAGAAATGACTGAGAGGAATAGGGGGACTAGAGCTTCCATCACAGCTTAAACCCCTGTGGATGCATGAGACGTTATCAGCCCTATTGCTCCTCTCCTGGGTCTTCAGATGAATAATGTTCCGTAGTTTGTCTGTACGGTCTCTTGCTGTGATTAAAGAGCTTCACTCCAACACGGCATGAGAAAAGCCTCGCTAAGCTCATTTTAATGGGGATACATGTTTGCCGTGTACCCCAAGTTCTGGCAGCCAGGGTCATGGTTCACCTGCAAAATGGAAAAAACAAAAACTATTAAGGTAGCTGAGCTAGCAGAACAAGACGTCTGAAAAATAGGCCGCTGTACATCAGGGCAAGATGGCAAGCAGCGGGAGAGGGGGCATGAGGCAGCCTGAGGATCAGCTCATCATTAAGTGAAATGAAAAAGTCTGTTGTAATTGCTGGTATTATAATGGCTATTATACATGCTTAGAAAGTGATACATGAGGAAAATGAGTGCCAATTTATCTTTAGGAAAACCTTTGGGAGTCCAAATTGTGCTTTGATGCACAGGCCACATGCTGTTAATAAAGTCCTTTTTTAAACTACTGAATTTGTAATTTGGTTTGTTATATTTAACAGTGCATGGCCTTTATTCCCAAATGCCCATGACGACCAGTTGGTTCCTGCTGTTTGCTCTATTTGTGTTGCTTTTGTTCTTTTGGACAGATTTGATTTATAGTCGATTAAAGTAGGTGTCTCTTAATATGCTTAAACGATCTGTAGTCGTGTCTTGCATTGTGCGGAAAGGGCATGTTGGTGTGAACACCTGAAGTTCAGCTATTCTCAAGCTGCCGTCTATTTTGAGCAGCTCCTTTTTTGGCGGAGGAAGGCAAGGCTTGTGTTCTGAAAGAGCAGCCACTTTGTAGTGGTTTACCACTGTGAACAGTGCTCATGTGGATAGCACTGATTTTCTCTTTAAACTGTTTGTGTTCAGGTTTACCCACAGTTATCATCGGCATCGCCTCAAGCTCAGTCTTCCACACAGCAGCTCCCTGAGTTTGCTCGTTTTTAACATTAATATCATACAGTATGCATTCCTGCTCCTCCATCTGCTTTTCTCTTCTCCTATTCCTCCAGCTTATTTTTTCCCTTTATTTCTCTGTGTGCCATGTGCATTTTCTCTTTTATTTGTCCAATTCAGCTTTTATTTCGTTTGTGTCAGATTTACTCTCTCATTTCCTGTCTTCCTGTTTGTCTTTGATTATTTGCAAATATTTTTAATTTCAAAGGCTTTATCTTTTATATTTTTAGGTTCATGAATCATATGAAGCATCATCTGGAGCTAGAAAAGCAGAATAGTGAGAGTTGGGAGAGTCACACGACATGTCAGCACTGTTACCGACAGTATTCCACTCCTTTCCAGCTGCAGTGCCACATAGAAAGTGCACACAGCCCCTACGAATCCACAAGTAAGCCAGCAGCGTCCTATGTGCTCACAAAAAGTCCCTACGTTGCCACTAATAAACTTGAGGATACAAGATTAAGCCTTTACTTTATTAATAAAGCACAAGCTGCAATTAATGCCTGTGACCCCATGTGGATTAAGTGGAATATAATGAATGAATGAATGAATGAATCGCTCGCTTAATTAACTAAACCTTACATTGTCCAGGGTGTTGTGCTTGATGTGATGTGATTTTGTTGTTTTTATTTCAGCTAATTGTAAGATATGTGAATTGGCCTTTGAGACAGAACAAGTTCTGCTGGAGCACATGAAGGACAATCACAAACCAGGAGAGATGCCATATGGATGTCAGGTACCTCTGATCTCATCACATTACAATTTTTTAATGTATCCATTAATTTTACTGTTTATCTGACCTTTAGATTTCTGCTCACAGGTCTGCAACTACAGATCATCATTCTTCTCAGATGTAGAGAACCATTTCCGTGCCACCCATGAAAACACTAAAGACCTTCTCTGTCCATTCTGCCTTAAAGTCCTGCGCAGTGCTCACATGTACATGCAGCATTGTATAAAACACCAGGTGTGGAAACTTTGGCTTTGGTTACAAGACATGTAGTAATGTTCGTATAGAGATAAATTGACTGCAGCGTAAAGTGAGAGAAAGCAAAAAATGAAGCAAAATAACCATACAAAGGTAAATTGTCATGTGGTGATTCATATGTCAATTGCATATAGACACGATGCAAATCTGCATATAGACACGATGCAAAATCTGGTCTTAGTGTACATGATTAATGTAAACAAATGATTCAGGGTTTAAATTGTTTTTTTGTTGAAAAAGCATTTTTTTTAATTAAAATCTGTCCCTTTCATCACCCCATGGATAATACTATGTCACTCCACAAATTCTCAGTTGGATTGAGGTATAGAGATTAAGCTGACCACTTCATAACATTAATATTGTTGGTCTGGAACCAGGATGTTTCCCTCTTGCTGGTATGTTTAGGGTAGTTGTCCTGCCGAAACACCCATTTCAAGGGCATCTTTTCATTATAAGGCAACATGACCACTTCCAGTATTATGATGTATTTAAACTTGCGATAAATGGGCTATGAGAAAATCCTAAAGCATTATACTTGCACTTCCATGGTTTACAGGCTTCACAGTATAATATGTCTTAAATTCAGTGTTCATAGGGCATCTGTAGTTTTTAGACCCGATAAGAAGATTCTTGCTCCCATCTGTACATAGTGTTGAGCCACTTCTCCTTAGGTTAGCCAATCTGTTGTTTAGTAAATGGTAAACCTTTGCGTACACATAGGCATCTTCTGATTGTTGCAGTACTCACAGGCCACTAAAGACCTTGATTTCCCTGAAGCTGATAATTGGATTCTTCTATGATCTATGCAGATGGTAATATTTTATTTCTTACTGCTTTTTTGACATTTTAAAGGATCTGTGATCATTTTATCTGAGCTTTTTTCATACTTTGATACAATGTTTGGAATGGCCCATTTTACTCAATGAGCAAGAGCTAAAACCAGTAGGTACAACATGCTGGTCCCTTCTTTAACTATAGAGGATATTTTGCACAATTTCTGTGTAGACCCTGCTAAAAAATGAAAATTGGTCAGCCAGCGTTATCAAGTTTGCATGTGCTGTTTTTCTTAATCTGGGCTTTGGGGTGGAGCAAAGTGCTGTGGCCTTAATTCCTGCATGGGGCGACCTGGGAATTTCTGTGTAGAGTTAGCATGTTCTCCCCGTGTTTGCGTGGGTTTTCTCCGGGTGCTCCGGTTTCCTCCCACAGTCCAAAGACATGCACGCTAAGTGAAATTGGAAATGCTAAATTGCCACTAACTTGTGTATTAATGTGTGACTTTGAGTATGATATGAGACTTGTGTAAGATTATGACCCTGTTCCTGTCATTAGAATAGACACTGGATATGAGGATGACGTTAAACAATAAATAAATAAATCTGGTCTTTGAATGTGTTGAATTTGTAGGACACAGTCTGCTACAAGGTTGTTCAAGTCTTGAACAGTGAAGCTCTCGTTCCCCGGTTATGTTTCCTGACTTTGGCGGCTTGAGGCTACACATAACTGAAGTCAGCAAAATGTGGAACTCGCTTGTGAGCTGTTGGTTCTCTCTCAGTGCTTGGATTGATTTGCTTGTCTGTTGAACAGTGTGGTGCAATACATAACAGTCTGACAGTGGAGCCTACTTTTCTTTACTAGACTCTTAGAGTTCAGTCCCCATCGATACTAACCAAGATTCATTTCAGCCAAGAGAAAGAAAGAAAATTGTTTAATCAGCTCTTTCAGTTGTGTGTCAGACACACAGCCACTGGGTTAACCTAACCTGTTTACTACAGAAGGACATTTTATATGACTGTGTATAATAGTTACGGTGATGTGAGTGAAATTGTGCTTATATTTAAAATTTGTAATACATACTTTACAGAAAAAAGGAATTCAGCGCTGTGGAAAGTGCAGATTGAATTTTCTCACCTACAAGGAGAAAGTGGAACATAAAGCACTTCATCATCGAACATATAAAAAACCAAAAATACTTGAAGGACTTCCTCCAGGAACAAAGGTTTGTGATGCATGTATAAATGCCTTGGTGCAACCATCAACCTCGTGAAGATGTGAGTCAGTTATATAAAGAGTAATGAACAAATTGCGTCAGTGTTCATTTTTGTCGAATGGTTGTTTTTTTTTTTGCAATAATGAATCACTGAAGCCTGATGATAATTATGTGCTCATGAACTAGAACACTGTATTTATTGTGCTCTGCATTTTGATCTCATATATTTCTGGTAGGTTTCACACTGGTGCGTTTGACTCATCTACATGAATTGTCAGAAATGCAAAAGCACAGTTAATTTGGGGAAGATAAATGCAACTGGTTTTACCGGAGAGGTTTATGTTTAAATTCACAGTGTATAGCAGTTTACAGTTACACCTCCGTGCACATCTGCACTAGAACATTACATTTTAACCAGAAAACCTTTTCAGCATTCGGCCCTTGCCCCAGGAATCAGTGCACTTTCTAGAACTTCTAGAGTCATGATGCCCCCCCACACGAATCAAAAAAAGGTTACCATTTAGCTCAAAGCCTAAAGTAAATGTCCTTTTCTATTATTAGTTTTTCCCTGGCACCAGGGGTTGACACAGTGAGGCACTCGCATTGCCCATCTGGCACATGTGTTACAATGGATGCCTTTCCTGTTACAAACTTCAGCCTATCTGGCTTGTGACTGGACAATAAAGCATCTCCAGTATACATAGCATGCCCGCCTTTGGACTATGGGGGGAAAACTGTAGTACAAGGAGGCAACCCAACTTGATATTGTTTTCTGTAATGAATTGCTTTATCTTTAAAAGTCCTGTATTACTAAACTGCCTCATTTCTTACTTTAATCCCAGAAAAATGTAAATGTCATGGGAAATGTTTACAAATTATTTCAAATTGCATTATAATTTATTAAATATAGTCATCGGGATCTATCGCATGTTCCGGACTGATGTAACAATGAGTTTTTATAAACTGTTGTATGGATATTGTATAAGTGGTTCACAATAATTGTTTATTGACTGCTTAAGATAAAGGCTCCATAATGTTGTGTAATGTTTTATTACAGGTATTAATCTAGAATAGCTCTTTTTTGTTAGCTATATTGTGCTGCCTGTATGAATGTGCTAGTTTCCCCATTTTCTACTCTATGCTTACATCCAAGTTCTGTGTATTAGCAAACGACCGGACAAACATCTGGTCGGATATTGATACTCGGTATCAGATTAATGCATGTGTGTTTATTGGGTACTTGTCACTACCTGAGTACCGAAAACATAATTGGTTAATGGAAGCCAAATGTTTTTGCAAATTCAGTGTGCATGCATGAGCGATGTACAATTAGCATAGACCACGCCCATGAATATATAAAAGCTGGCCATTTAAGGCAACTCTTGGAGATAGTTTTATGGTATGTTCTTCCTGTTACTCCTGTTGTGCAGCATTAGTGGTTGATTTAACACACATCTGTGTACACTCAATAGGTCTAATGATGTGTGGGATGTGAGCAATCATAATTAATTTGGCTTTCTACTGCTGTTGTGTGATGTAGAGGAACTGGATATAGCAAGAATGTATTATGGTGTCTAAAGCTGGGATGATGTGGCTTATCGTTATAGAACTAATGTGTCACAGACGTTTGTTGGCAGAGGATTGTCCTTGGGATGCTCACGATACATGATTTGGCCCACATTTTAGTTAAATGATCTGTCTTTATTGCTGATTTTGTTTCCATTCACTGCACTATTGCTCCCCAGGTGACGATTCGAGCGTCACTCAGTGGAGGATCTACGATGTGTCCCACTGCTCCTGGCAAGTCGTATGTCAACCTTGTCCCTACGAGCCCAGAGACGGTCCAACCGATTGCTCACAAGTCCAGCTACAGCATAGGAAAGATGAAGACAAACAATAAGAATCGCGCGTCGTTACCCAACAGTGAACTCAGAAGCTTGAAGTGAGTTTCAGTCATTTGTACAGACATTTTGGGTGTGTATATTTGAGTGCATAAGAAGTGAACATAATGAATTTTCTTTATCATTAGACTGGAATCTGGAGTTCATAAATGTATTGAGTGTCACAGTGAGGTTACAGACACATACAGCCATTACCCCATCTCACTGAAATGCTTTGTATGTAAGTACCGGACGAGCTGTCAGAAGGCATTCAGGCGACATAGGCTAAGGTAAAGACAAACAGTAATGTTAAAGGCTTGCAGGGGTTAGACAATGAAACTGAAACACCTGTCATTTTAGTGTGGGAGGATTCATGGCTAAATTGGACAAGCCTGGT
>JAOUQV010000031.1:7003094-7013815 GCA_028565295.1 Aspidoras spilotus | reverse complement strand
TAACATATTTACACTGTACAGATTTTGTATGTATGAGACATTCTACCTGGAGATTAGACCCCCACTGTGCTTTTCCCTCCAGCAGTGCATCCAGGACAACACGGCTTGGCTCCCCACTGCTGGAGTCATTCCCACTGGCTACATAATATGTAGAGCGCACGCGTTTGAAGAACTCCTGGTCGACATTTTTAGCACTGCAGTGGTTGGGAATGTAGGCCAAGTCCACAAAGATCGGAGAACCAGAGGGTGCAGCAGAACTGGATTTTGCAGTATTTGATCCTTTTGGGGGAAGTGCAAGAACAGGGAAAAATGATATAAGCGGAACTTATAGATGCTTTGTTCTACATTTATATATTTCCTTTATAAACTTTTTGTTGTCTATGTACCTGCAAGTAAATACTGTATTTAATACATCAAGAGCACAGTCCTTGATTTAAAACAGATACAGAATGTAACTTTATTGGAATATTCTTAGAAATTCAATGTGCACCACACCCATTGGTCGACAGGGTGGCACAATGAATAGTGCTGTGGCCTCACAGCAAGAAAACCCGGGTTCGATGGGGGATAATGCTAAATTTTTTATTGCTAACTAATGCTAACTTGTGTATTGATATGAGACTTGTGTATGAGTATGACCGTGTTCATTAGAATAGACACTGGTTCTGAGGATGATGTTAAACAATAAATAAATAAAACACCCACCCATTACTCTATAAATGATGATGTAATGATGTAGCTCTGTCCCGATTCTCTGCAGCTTATCTGGCATAATCAAGTTTACAGCTTTGGTGATATGTTCCTGCAGCTCATCCAAGGTGGTGGGAAGAGAAGTTTATATTTTTAAACTTAATGTATATGCTTTGACCATATTTATGAACATATTCCAATAAATTTTCATTTTATATCTGCTTAAAATCAACGAGCATCTTGTGCTGCCCCTGTATATGCGAATACATACCTGCAACCGTTTTATTTCCACTGACAAAGCCCTTGGCGGTGTTGTGACTTGACTTTGACAGATCATCCTCGAAGTCCTTTTTCTTCAAAGAGGTGGTTAAAGGAGAGGTATCCTTTGATGGAGACCTCTTGCGAATGGCATCAGCTTTCCTCGCTGGTGACCGTGACTTGCCTGATTTACGAAGACTCTTTGTTTTTGGAACTTTCTTTAAAGGTTTGTCAGTGAGGCCGGCGAGAGCATCAGGGTCTACCATGCAGACATCGGGACGAGGTGGGAAAGGGGCTGGATCGATCATCGGTGAAGGTAGTGGATCATGTTTTTTCTCTGATACGGATGAGTAGTGCTTTCCACTATAGGCTCCAGATAATTTGTCCACAGGAAGATAATCTGCATCCTCATCAGATTCTGCATTTGCCTCCGCTGTGATGGAAGGACACTCCTCTGTTCCTGGTGGAACATCAGAATCTGTTTGTGAGGGCAAAGATTCACTGACAGAGGTTGGAGGCGTGTCCTCTCCAGCTAGGCCAATTCCTGCAGCCATGGCTCCTGAGAGGCGCTGTGATTCACTGTCCTCTCTGTAGGAACTGTGCTGTGGCTGATTTTGTGGCCATTTCTTGCCCGATGGCTGCTGCTGATCTGCACCCTGGCTTCTTTGTTCCTCATCCTCCTCATCACTGGAAAGCTGGCAAATGCTTGGATTTATAAATGATGGGGATGTGTCTCCTTTTCTCTGTTTGTACTCAGAGGAAGAGTAACCTGGGGAAGAGGTGAAGGACTTGGTGCCCATATATGTATTAGAAGAAGGATCCAAGTCATCATGCTTGCTTGGATCTTCTTTACCGTAGGAAGAAATGAATGACTGATCTTTAGATGACAGGGAAAGAGGACGAGGAGGATGGTCAGGCTCCCTTTCCTGTTCTTCTTCATACTCATCCACATGACGATAATGCGGTGGTGATTCTCCAGGGTAGAGACCTCGTTGCTGCTGCATCTCCCATTCAAATGGATTTCTTATTTTGCAGGCGTCAAATTGCTCACTTTTCAATTCCTGTTTTGAGAAGCCGGATGTAACCTTGCTGGAGTCAGCAAATGCATCTGGTGCTGCTATGGTGATCTCTGCAGGACCATTTGCAGTATCTGGTTTTGTAGTCTGTGGACATGAAGATGTGTATGTGAGCACATCTGGAACTGTGCCAACCTTACAGGAAAAAGGATCATCTTTCTTGTCTGCTTCAGATGTAAATGGAGATCTTGGGTAGTGCAGTTTGTCCTGTTCAGACTCACAAATGTAATCTTCTTCCTCCTCGCTACTCTCAGTGTCTTCATAATATTGTTTCTTGGGTAACTCATCATGTGGTGTTGAGGAAGCACCGAAGTGATCTTTTTTCATATTGTCTTTCTCATCAAGTGTGTTTAGTTTAGTAGCACAATATTCAGCCTGCAAACCTGTATCTGCCTCCCATTCTGGCTTGTAAGAGCATGTACCCCATGGGTCCTTGTCCATAGTAGTGCTTACAGAACTGGCAAGTTCATCTTTTTTATCCACTGCAGATGTAAGTGAATAAGAAGGTAAGGGCATGTTCTCCTCAAAAGGTGAAAACCTTGCTGCGCTTGATATGGATTCAGCTGTGGTAGTAACGGGGACCATTTTTTCAGAGACCTCTAAATATTCATCTTTAACCAGTCCAACAGAACTGGAGAATGGTAAATCTATTACAGGTGAGTGCTCATCTTTAAAGGAGGAGTGACTGTATGAGGAAGAGGAGGAATATGCTGTGGCTGATGTTGTATAACTGAAGCCTGGTGAGACCGATTCTCCAGGTTTTTTTGTTAATATATCAGGGGTTTTTTGCTTTTCAGGCTCATGTTCTTTTTCATCATGATATTTGTCTTCACTTGGCTTTGTGGACATTGGTAAGAAAGACTGAACATAGCTATCATCTTTGTTAGCAGCAAGACTAGATGGGACAGAGCTTTGCACCTCACCATAAGAATATTCATATGCAGGATATTCGGTCATGTGACTGTCAGAGAGCGATTCCTTAGTTTTCTGACTTGTATTTGTCACTTCAAAAGGAGCATGAAGGGGGGGCGTAGCATAGCTGACAGAGCCCAAACTGTAATCGAATGAGGTATCCTTCGGTTCCTCAATAAATTCATGTACCACTGTGTTGGTGGCACCACATAACGGGCCTAACTCTTTCACTGGTGCACATTTAGCATCTTTTTCTATATCGCCACTGACACGTCTCCTGTAAACATCATCCTCATCGTCGTCTTCTTCAGTATCTTCTTCATCATCGTCCTCATAGTCATCCTCTCCATGTGCTAACATCTTCATATCTAATGCACTAGCATTTGTCTTCTCGCTGAAAGACTGAGCTGCCACAGAAGAGCCACATTTTGCAGCCAAATATCCAGAAATGGACACGTCATGATGATCGCCTGGTTCTGTCTTTCCACTAACAGCAGACTTTTCAAATGGAACAGAAAACAGATCTCTTTCTGTTGATGACTTTTCCGGGGATTTCTCGTGTGAAACATGTCCAAAGTCCAATGGTTTGGTTTCACTGTATGACGATGTTGATGATGAAACATCCTTTAGTTGAGATTCCTCAAAATCAGACTTCTTTGTTGTTTCCAAGGAGGTATTTATGGAATCTTTATTAATCTCTGTTTGTTTCAGAGTGTTATTGCGGGCATCGGACTTATCCGTGGAGTCTTTGGGTAAATTTGGCGAGTATGAATCCAAAGAACTAGATTTACTGTCATATATGTCAGAATATGTAAAACTCTTCCCGACGTAAGGTGTATCTTGTCTGATTTCTCTCGTGAAGTCGACTTTATGATCCTTTTCAGACTCCGGGAAGGAGTACAAGTCAAAGTGAACACTTTTATCTCCGTTTTTAGAGGGCAAGGGGGAGTCAATTTCGCTGTAGGCTGCTGTCACGGAATCAAACTCACCCTGAGGCTTTTTAACACTTGAGTAGGTGCATTCTTCATCATCACTCTCTTCCTCCTCCTCGGAGCTCAGCATTGGAGACTTGTGTTCTTCCTGAAAGTAGGTCATGTCTTGTGGTTTAGCTTTTGTATCTATTACTTCTTTCTTATTCGTAACTAGCTGTGCCTCTTTTAGAGCCTGTGACTCACACGAGTCATCTTCATCAAGAAATGTACTTTCTCTCTCTTCTTTATATTTTGTTTTAACACAGGTCATAAAATCTCCCTTTCCAAAATACTCTTCTTCAGCTGCTTCTTCTCCTTCTTCTTCTTCTTCTTCTTCTTCTTCTTCAACATCATCTTTATCACTTGAATCATCAAATGTTGCCCTTGTGCTAGACAAACCACCCTTGTATGGGTCACTTTCGTCCTCAAATATTTTAACAGTCTTTTTGCTCGCATCACTGTCTATAACTGTTGCGTGTTTAGTTAACATTTGAATGTCATATGTGTCCTTGACCTCTTTCTCCATAAATAAAGACTTTGGTGCTTTTTCTTCGGTAGGTGAATAACCAGTGCTAATAGGTCCTGACTGTGTAGGTGAGGCCATTCTCATGGTGCTATCGTCTGGACTTACACATCTGTCCGATGGTTCTGAAGCACCGCTTACTTCTGGTGTGCTAGAGGGTGCAAAAGCGAGCTCTTCCCCAGAACCATCCGTTTTGGGCTTTTCTGGGAAAAGAACTTTTTCATACGTTTCTTGTGAGACTTGTGTTCTAGGTGAAGAAAGACAAACCATTGAGGAGGGGCACTTATCCATCTGTTCCTGCAATGCTGCTAAAGCATAACCCTCATGGAGTTTTCCAAGGGGCATGTCAACATTAGGTGTCTGATCATCTTCCTCTTCTTCATCTTCATCATCATCTTCATATGTCTGGTGGGGAGTGGTGGGTTTTGAAGTAGTTTCCATCTCTGGAAGTGTGGCTTGGATCTCCTCTGAAGGAGGCGACTTGAAGTATTTGTCTTCTTCTAAAGATGACGTTGGCGAGATAGTGCCAGCTGAATGCTGGTATTCTTTTCCTTCAGTACGACTGGATGATTGCAAACTGTTCACACTGTCCAGGAGTAAAGCACTTTTTCCCAGGTCCTCAGTTGGAGGTGCTGTCACAGATGTAATAGACTGATCTTCAGTAACTGATGTTGCATAAGAGGATAATTTATCATAGTCTGTAATAGATGTCGCTGAGGATATATGTTCTTCCTCAGCTAATGGTGCTGCAGTGATATTTGTGATATTCGGATAAGTAGATAAAGGTTGCTCTCGGTCCACACTGCTCATCTTTGGTGTTAAATCCATTGCAACAGATATGGTTGGGGGCTTTATGTCTTTCGGGCCAAGGAAGAAAGAATCTGGTTGATCAGGGACAGTTATGTCATCATAACGAAGATGAGGGATCCTGTCCTCTGTTTCTTCATGGATCTCCTCATCAGAAAGGGTCTGTTCGGTCTCTGAGTAAACAGGGATGGTTTCATCTAGAATGAACGAGATGTGTTCAGTGGCACCAGCAGGTTTTATACTTTTGATGTCCATTTCTTTGGTTTCCCAGTCCTTACTAACACATTCTTTTCTTCCCTCTTCAGTCTTATATTTCAACTCTTCCTCACGAACTATATCCTCTGCTTCTTCCAGCTCAGCTTTTTCAATCACATCCTCTTCCTCCTCACTGTCGCTCTTTTTATATTTCTTGTCAGGATCTTCACTCTTATTTATGTCCAGGCATGTTTTGTCATCTGACTTCCCTGTATGATCTGACATTTTTGTTGTTTTGCTTTCTGTGTTATATTCCTCTTCATAGTCATCCTCTGTAGCAGCTCCCTCATCCTCAAATTTGTCTGCTGCTTTTGTTTGAGATGTTGCCGTTTCTGCAAACACGTTTTTTACCTCATGAGGAGATTCAGTGTCATTGTCAGTAGTGGGAATACCTTCATCTGGAGACATAAGCTCAGCACCAGGAAATGTTGTAGATTCAAGATTTGTAATCATTTTGCCCTCTGCAGTCTCAGAAAGTGCCTCTTCCTCTTGTCTCAGTGCTTCAAAATCCTTAGTAAGATCCTCTGGGGAGGAGACGAGAGATCTGTCATTTTCTTGTATCTCTTTTGAAACCTGTTTTGAAGCAGGTCTGTTCTCTCTCTCTTTGACTGCTTTTGTCTTTTCTGTTTTTGGCTTGATTTGAACCTTTGCTTTGTTAAGAGTCTTTTTGACCTCCGGGGTGAAGGGTTTTAAGTCAGACTTGGTGATCTTCCTCACTTCTATCTTACTTGAATCTGTTTTCTTTACATCCTTCACTTTGGATTCCTTATTGTCGTTTTTCTTTACAGATTCTTGCTTTCTAACTTCTTTCTTTATCTGTTTCTTTTCTTTATCCTTTTTTTCTTCCATTTTAGGTGTCTTCACGTGTTTCTTTGGAGATCTCTCTCTTAACAACTTCTTTTTCTCTTGCTTGGCTGCATCAATAGTATCTGTACTGGCTTTCTGTGGTTTAGAAGGTTTAACATGCTCTTGCAATTTATTTGGCTTCGTTTCTATTTTAGTCTCTTTTACAGAGTCGCTCTTTGATTCAATGTCCTCATTTGCCTCTTTCTTGCCTGCTTTAGTTGTGGGAAGTATTTTGGACGAAGACTTGAGGCTTTCTTTGCTATCAGTCCTTGGCTTAAGCTTTGTTTGTTTAATTGCTGATGGGGGCCCTGCAGAGATGTCTTTTTGAGTAGCAACTGGATAACGCAAGTAGTCGAGATGCCTTAACTTTTCCAGACCCTCAAAAATTTTGTTCTGTGGTGCATTTCCAGGAAACAGTACCCTCACTATCTTGTCTGTAGTGCTGGCCGGAACCCAGACAACAAGCGCTGTTATTGATGTAAGATATGGAACAGAAATTTCTCCCTCTTTTCCAGTGGCCAAAGTAATGCCAGTCTTAGCCTTACTGTTACCTGCCCACTTCTGCATGAAAAACTGCATTTCCTTACTGTCCTTGACAGGATTTAGAACATACATGTCTAATCTGCCAACACCCAATTTGTGGAAAAGGGTCACAGGCTCGATTGTGTTGCTAAGAACACGTTGCAGAGGCTCAGGTTTGATACCCAATTTGCTGAGGTACTGCAAGGTAAGAGATGCCTCCTCAATGCTCCTTTTGACTTTCAGATGTGATTCTGACATCTTTAGCTTCTCTGGCACATTGAAGAAAACCACACCGAGCTCGGGGGAAATCAGGTTTTTCATCCATTCTCCATAGGCATTTGAGCCTTGGGAACGGTCTTCCTCTTGCTCCGCAATTTTTCTACTCAGTAGTCCGTTTATCCCAGGGAGATTGTCCGCTCCAATGTGGGTAAGCAGAACAGAATCTATTCGATCTAAATGTCGCACAAGTTTCCAGAAACAAGACTTTTGGTCTGAACCACCATCAATCAAAATGTTAAAACCGTTGACTGCGAACAGGGCTGAGTCACCTCTGCCTCCCGGGAAGATATAGCAGCATGGCTTGGACAATTTCAGGAATCCCCCTGAGCTTGGTGGCTCCAGAAGCTCGAATGGGGAAGCAATATCCACAGTCTCAGAGACATATTCAGTAAACTCTGTAACACCCTCCATTTCAGGCAGCACAGAGTCAGGGTTAAATCTGTAGTCCAGAATGTTTTGCTCCTGCTTGAGCTCTAGGGAGCTCCAAGCCCCCTCTCCTTCACAGCACACAGTCAGGCACGCTCGCTCACTGGGATCTGCCTGGCTCAGGAAGTTCCTAATCTAAAAAGAGGTAAGGCAGCAAAAGTAAAATCCATTAAAATTTGATTTCTTCTCTGCATTTTCCAGCAATATTTACTTTTAAACGCTTTACTGAATTAATCATTTCTGTACGCTCAATACATACTTACTCTTTCACTTGTGATGATGTCCGAGAAATTCTTCCAGTCAAACACTCCACCTTTCAGGATGATGTCATTACCTTCTTCGGTGCTCTGACCACTCAGGATCAATAACTTGTGTTTAGCTGAATCACAGAGGAGTGTTCTGACCTGGTTGGGGAGATAAAATATTATGTAGCAGATATGTAAGGTAAGATTGAGGCTGTGCAGTTTGTTGTATAAACCACTATTACCTCTATAGCAATATTGTCCAGAGAAGGATTGACCAATACAATTGTCTCAAGGACATCACTCCTGTGCTGTAGAATTATTTGACCTGTAAAAGAAAAAAATGCTTAAAAAGGCAAGGACACCTTGTCAAATGAGTGTTCCTGTATATATAATTAAGCCAAAGGAGGAAGGCTTAATGAAATATTAATCATATACTGCACAGATTAGGCACAGACTAACACTGAATCAGATCAAACAAAAGGGATACATATTTATTTAGTTTTCTTTTGCTATTTTTATTGAGTTCATTAATTAAGGATGTAATTATAACAATTTCAATAATTCTTCAATAATCTCAGGAAAGCATAAATAAAATTTTGTGAAAAAATAACCACGTTGCGCAGCTCATTTAAGCCATTTTGCTGGCTGTTGCCATGGGGACGATGAGCGAGCGGCTGCCGCCGTTACACTGACCCAGTCTTAGAGCCATTCGACGCATTGCAGCATTTCTGTGAGAGGGAGTGAATAAGCCCTCACGTATAATGCATATAAAAGGGCGTGGCTTCGCATCTAAACAGTGACCTCCCGCAGAGACTTCCAGATGGCACGTCATGATATACAGTATTAAGCATGAAGCTCTAACTGATTGTGTGAAAGCTACAGAGGAATAGCAGCCTGTTCTATAGGTTGTGGGTAATAAAGAGTGCAGTGGAGGAGGGGAAGTGAATTGGCATTTAAGTGAAATAAAATTGAGTAATGGGACTTCCCTTATTCTCCTCCCATCTTAAATTGCCTGTGTGTAATGAGATCTTACACGGAACCTGCGGAGATACACTATATTTTCAAAAGCATTTGCATCCAAGTTATCGGAATCATAATTCAGTCACTTCTATAGCCACATGTGTATGAATTTTGGACAATTCCATGCTCCCAACTTTGTGGGAACAGTTAAAGGAGCTGGCTCCTTCCTCTTCCAACATGACTGTGCACCAGTGCACAAAGCAGGGTCCATAAAGACATGGATTAACCTGACAGAACATCTTTGGGATGAATTAGAGCAGAGACCGAGAACCAGTCCTTAGCGTTTACCATCAGTGTGTGACCTCACAAATGTGCTTCTGGAAGAATGGTCAAAAATTCCCATAAACACACTCCTAAACCTTGTGGACAGCCTTCCCAGAAGAATTGAAGCTGTTCTAGCTGTAAAGGGTCGACTGCTATCATATTGAATCTTATGGTTTAGCTTGTATGTGAGTCAAGGCAGGTGAGCGAATACTCTTTAGAAATATAATTTACGAATCAGACTGTAAAGTATATCTTTAAATAACGCTCATTAACACAGGACAGTCTAAACCGTTGGGTCAAATGTTCTAATGTGGCAAATAAAACATTATTAATCAAACTGTGTAAAAATATCGTTTTCTGTTGTAGTGCTGTGACATTAAATAATCATTTCTTCATTTATAAATAATAAAACAAGACAAAGCAATCATATGTGACCTCCAAGTGAGTGCTTCCAGAGAGTAACCGGTAACATGCAAAGTCCCCATTGACATTCCACATTTAGAGTAAAGAGCTTATTTACTGTCAGTACAAAGAAATGTTTAACATGTATGTTAAAATAATAAAATAATATTGTATATCTGCCACAAGATCAACGACCTGGGACATACACATCCATTGATGCTGACATACCGTTCAAAAGGTTCCACAGCACACGTTTCCTCGACTGGGCATGTTTCAAGTTAGCAAATTCATATTCCAGAAAGACAATGCTAAATCACCTACTGAATCCATCTCTGCAATATGGCTTTGCAAAAGGAGACTCTGCATGCTGACCTTTCACTAATTAAAAGCATCGGGGGCATCGTTAGGGGCATCATAAACCAGCCATTAGAGAGCACAAGCCAGTGTATTTCTAGTGCCAGTCCCAAGCCGTGGTAATGGTGAGGGTTGCGCTAAGAAGGGCATCCAGTGTAAAACATTTGCCAAACCAATGACGTGAGTTCTTCAATGATGAAGGGAAAAGCCGAAAGACAAGTAGGAATAAGATAATAAGAAAATAAGATTCAGGATGCAGAATCATAGATCAAACAAGAATAGGACAATATTCCTTTCCCAAATCTTCAGCAACTGGTCTCCTTACTTCCCAGATGTTTACAGACGGCTGTTAAAAGAAGAGGGGATGCTACACAACAGTAAACATGACACGTTCCCAACTGTTTGAGATGTGTTGATGGCATCTAATTAAAAATGAGCTAATATTTTTCAGGAAGTAGTCATATTGCACTGGAATACACAGTTATTTCAGAGTGTAGCTCATTAAACAGAACGTGAATAGAGATAGTTGAAATGTGATAGTTGGGCCTAAATAGTTCTTTAAAAACACTTGGTATTTGTTGGGCTAAAGGTGGGCTAAGCTTTATTAGACTGGATTAAGGCATGGTTTACACTATGGACTGTGGTAAATCAGTTTTTGGTATAACTAACAACAGAATTCCCAGATAATTCACCAATAATACACAGATACTTCACTGCATACTGATATTATAATTGTCTTTAAATATCCCAGATTTATTGGCTCAAGGGCCTAAAAGTGGCAACTTGGTGGTGCAGGGGCTTAACTCTGATCAGTAAAGTTCAAACCCTGAGCCAACACTGCTCAGTATTTATTGAATAACTGCTAATGAAA
>JAOUQV010000031.1:6988532-7002994 GCA_028565295.1 Aspidoras spilotus | reverse complement strand
TGGCCACTATCCTGCAAGAAGAATGGCTTAAAATCCCACTGACCACTGTGCAAGACTTGTATGTGTCATTCCCAAGATTAACTGACGCTGTATTGGCCGCAAAAGGAGACACTACACCATACTAATAAATTATTGTTTCAGTGTTTCGGTTTCATTGTTTAACCCCTGTATGTTTTCGTTCTGGCCTTCCTGTGGACTTGCTTAGTGCTCATGAGATCCTCAACAACTTCCAGAGCCTCCCAGAGCAGGGCTTTTATCAATCAGCTTGGTATCGGTGCAAATTGATTTGTATTGCCATCTCACTTGCTCCCAACTTCTGCCTTCCACCATGATCTCAATCATGTCTTCATTGTTGGTCGTTATTTTTGTTTATTTTGCATTCCTCAACATATTATATTTATTTTGGGGTTTTTTTGTATAAAACACCAGCTCCTGTAGTAGTTCTTGTAAAGGGACAAAAAAGATGATGTAATCAGCATATCTGAGATTGTTTGTATATTTTCTATTTGTAGTAATTCAATCGAGCCCTCAACTGGGTTTGATTCTATGGTTGAGCTATTAAACTTAAAGACATTGACCTATTAGGCATAACAAACAAATATGCATGGCATTTCTTTCAATGTTTTGCAACTTATTGTAATACAACAACCATTGTTGCAAAGCAGCCTTACAGAGATTTTATAGAGAATGGAATACATAAAGATACTTTTAATATGCAAGAACATTTTACTAAATGGTTTAATCAGTTCACAAAAGACAAGTTCATAATTTTGACAATAAAAGAGGAAGAGGTCCTCAACAAAGGCCTCCCAGAGCAGGGCCTTTATCAATCAGCTTGGTATCAGTGCAAATTGATTCGTATTGCCATCTCTTTGTCAATTTGTCCATCACTACCATGCACATTGCCATTCTTGACTTTACTTCACAGGCACAATCTGCAGCATTTGTTGCTCTACACCCTAAATATATGAAATTGGAGTAAATGGTTTAATCAGTTCACAAAAGACAAGTTCATAATTTTGACAAAAAAGAAGGAAGATTTTAGAAAATTTCTTCATGAGTGTAACTTACAGTTACAGTAACCTCCATAGATGAAAGAAATGAGTTCCATTTCTTTCATCTTCTCTACCTTTTCCAATCACAATTTACATGTGATTATGTGTAATATTTTTAAAACATGTTGTATTCTTTAACTAACTGTAATTTTCTCATCTGTAATGTGAACACTAATTATAAAAACAGTCATATTTGTGCAGACCTCAAGTGAGGGTTCAATCTGCAAAATAGCCCAGTATTAACTAAGGGTTTATTAATGAAATTGTTTATAGCTCCTATGTCCTGCCTTGTTCTGATGTCATAATAGTCGCAGATGTATTACTACGTTTTAGCTGAGTGTTAACTAATGGTCGTCTAAAGCAAAACCAACGTCGTCCTTCGTGTGATTTTATATTTATAGTGGGAAAACTGGATTAATCTCCTGATCTCCGAAAAAATGGTGAAATTGCGGATTATAAATTGCTGAAAAGCTGTTTATAAATAATGTAATTAAAATGTAATTATGTTTATAACTACATTTTCACATTTACATTCATTTTGTATTTCATTACGAGGCCCATTTAGTTTTTAGAAATTTTTGTGCGGTAAATATAACAAAAAAAAAGAAATCCCAGGCAGGAAACCACGCCCATTAAATGTTAAGCCAGTGAGCGGCGTAGTTGCTGTTGTAAGGCGGGCTTGTGAGGGGATTCTAATAGATTATTGGGTTTCTAATCCTCGTTCAGCCAATCACTGTTTTTACTGCTGCTTTCTGTGGATTTTATCCAATCATTTCTTTCTGTCCGTGTTCCGTTGGAATTGCAGCGAGGTGAAAGCTGCTCAGATAAATAACACGCAGTATTTTTATTTATATTTTATATATATTTTTTATATTATTTACATACTCGGGATGATTAACGGCAACAAACATAGCAAAGGTATTTATTTATTCATTTATTTAATAGATGTGTGGTCTCTGTCTTTAAGTCTGCGTGGATTGTTAGCATTAGCCTGCTAGCTGTGTTTTGTTTATAATATTTAGGAATATATTTTAATATAAAACGACTAAATGACACGTTCTGGTTAAATAACTGCGATGGGTAGTGTATTGGTTTAGTTGTGTTGAACAGTTTCGAACAGTTTCGCGTCACAAGTCTAAATTTTCAGTCTTTAAGCGCTGGCTCACGGTGTTGTGTTTTACTTTACGCCTTGTTTCTACGGGTTTTTTATTTCACATATTTATAAAAGCTTAATTATTATTAAAATGTGTTCGATCTACAAAAAGACGATATTAAACCTATCTTTTGTGTTTTTGCACCCTGGCCCTGGGCAGAAACGTGCATCATATGACTGTACCACATGGTGCCCCGCCCACATTCACTTCAATCCACTTTGTTTGAATCTATACATGCAGTTACCTGCTGATCCTGATGCTGCCACATGGATCCTGGTGGAAGTGATCTGGAATTGAGTCTGCCTCAGACTGAGAATCCCTGCCTCATTGTGGAAGACTCGCAGCCTGACAGTGTTGCCTTGGAGGACGATCCTGATAGCAGTTATCGCACCCTGCTCTCACGCCGCCTCTCAAACCTCCAGCCCACCTCCCACAGCCCAGTGCTGGTGAGAACTGTCTTATATCTGATGATATAATCTTATGTCTTTGGTTAAACAAATAAAAATTAAATCGATTTTTTTCGATTAATATATAATATATATAATAATATATATTTATTGTGACAAGTACAGTTTGGATTTAATAAGAGTTTCTGTTCTTTTTTTTTTGTCTAGGAACTGATCACATCCCCTTCTAAAGACAGATGCTCTGAAAGTGATTATCAGGCTGAAAAGAGTAAGTGTGTAAAAGAGACCTGCATGTGAGTGTTATGTGTTTTTAAAAAAGTCGCTCAACTTTTTAACATAATTCGCTTTTTTTTCTTCTAGACCATTGTCCATCAAACCTGAGTTCAGAAGCTGCAGAGCATAGTCAAGTATTTGAAGTTTGCGCCGTTCCTAATACAAAACGGTATTTTACAGGAAATGTTTGTAATTAATTTTTTTTTCTGCTAAATTGCAGCAATCTGAGAATTGTTATATTTGTTTTAATGGCATTCTTCCTTGTGCAGAAATAACCAAGAAGATATGGAATCCAGAGCTGATTCCACCACTCACTGTGCACAAACAGAAGGTGAGTTCAGATAAACAAACATTAATAATGTTTCTGTGAATTTATAATATATATATTTAAAAAAATTAATATTTTTCTCTGTATGTTTTTTAGAGGGAATGTCTCAGTTTGGCCTGCTAGAGCTGTCAGAGAGTCAGGGATTAAATGTGGGGAGACACAACGTAGAAGGTGGTGATGCGGATGCAGAGGTGACTGCTGCCAACGTCCGCCCGTTAGACAGCCAGAAAACAGCTGATCAAAGTAAATGTAATTCTCCTGTACATATAATTTAAAATATACATTGTTTACCATTACTGACATTCTCAACTTTTTATTTCTGTGTTCTTCAGGGAAATCTAGTGCTGCAGACAGTCAAGATGACCCATTTAGAAGGTAAGATGTTGATTAGAAATAACCTTTAATGGAATATATTTTTATACCTTGTCTAGTTTATATATAAGGTTATTTGTTTTTTTCAGGCCAGAGGTGAGCTCCAGCAGTGCCTCAGTTCCACCGAGGAGGGAAGGCAGAGCTCTGAGTGTCCAGGCCATACTCCACTCCCAGGTCTCTGAGTCTGTAGAGGATGAGGATGAGGAAATTATATCATCACAGGATGATTTATTTGATGGGGAAAGTAATGGTAAGAATTGATGACAACTTGTGTTTTAACTTTGTTTTATTTTATATTGGTTAGTCAAAGACAAATGGGGGGAAAAATAACTTACCCAAATAAGTCTGTTTTGGTAAATTTGGTTATACATTTTCAAAGTTTTCGAATCAGTTGGGCTTCAGAATTAATGTATGTGTGCCATTTCATTAAAAAATATAATTACTTAAATTAGGTGGCATGATGGTGCAGTGAAGATGGCTCTGGGTTTGAATTCCACGTGAGGTGGCCTGGGTCTTGGAGTATTCATGTTCTCCCTGTTTCAATATAGGTTTCTTCTGGGTGCTCTGGTTTTGTTCCACAATCCAAAGACGGGTTAGGCTGATTGGTGTTTCTAAAGTGATGAGTATTTGGGGATTTTCTTTTATAAACCATTGGTTTTTCAGATTTACAAAAAGTGTGAAATATTTATTAAATGAAATGAGGTGTGTAAATTTGGGCACCCAACAGAGAAATTACATCAATATTTAGTAGATCCCTCTTTTGCAGAATTAACAGCCTCTAAACGCCTCTAGCTTCCAATGAGAGTTGGATTCTGGTTGAAGGTATTTTGGACCATTCTTTTTTACAAAACATCATCAGTTTTGTCAGGTTTGATGGTTTCTGAGCCCGATTTAAATCACAGCACATATTTTCAATAATATTCAGGTCAGGGGACTGAGATGGCATTCCAGAACTTTGTACTTTATACAAAAAAGTTGGGACAAAGAACAAACTGTAAATAAAAACAGAATGTTTTGCTAAAATCCAAAAAGCTTATTTTATTTCTCATTAATGAACATTCAGAACCTCATCTTTACAGAAAAGTAGTGCTGTGACACTAATTTAACTCACACGCTGTTCATTTCTTCTCCTTAAGATGATTATACTTAATTGGAGTCCAGCTGTGTTTAATTAAACTGATTGGACTTGATAAGACCTCACAACTCACAGTGTATGTCAGAGAAAATCAGAACTATGAGGTTGAAGAACCTGGCGAAGGAGCTCAGAGACAGAACTGTGACAAGGAATAGATCTGGCCAAGGTTACAAAAGGAATGTCTGGAATATCACATTGGCCTCAATAATCCTTAAATGGAAGACGTTTGGCGAATCCGGCCTATCATCTGAGAAGAGCCTAGGTGAAGGAGGTAAAGAAAACCCAAAGATCCCTGTGGCTAAGCTCCACAGATGCAAGTAAGGAGGTTGGAGAAAGTTCCTTAAAGTCAACTAGACATAGCTGGCATAGAGTTTGCCAAAAAACACATGAAGGACTCCCAGACTATGAGAAATAAGATTCTCTGGTCTCTATATTAGGGAAAGATGAATGCGGCCAAGTACAGAGATATCCTGGACGGAACTCTAGTAACCTGACAGAACTGGAGAGGATCTGCAAGGAACAATGGCAAGGTATCCCCAAATCCAGGTGTGAAAAACATGTTGCATCATTCCCATAAAGACTCCTGGCTGTACTAGCTCAAAAGGTGTTTCTACTCAATACTCAACAAAGCATCTGAATAGTTATTACCATGTGATATTTCAGTTTTTTTTAAATTTGCATTTCTGTTTTTTTCTGTCTAGATGGCAGGCTGAGTTTACACTAATGTGAAATAAAATAATCTTTTTGGATTTTAGCAAATGGCTGCAATGAAACAAAAAGTAAAAAATGTAAAGGGGTCTGAATACTTTCTGCTTTGTTAAAGTTTACTTCACCAGTCGACATGGCATTTAGTATGGTAGCCCCATATTTCTGATGCAGAATACATGCTAATGCCTCCTAAATTGAAGTAGGTTCCAAGAACGTTTTAGGAAATTATTTCAAAAACCCTTGGCCTAAAATTATTTTTTATCTCATCCTCTAGGGGGTGGATTACACTTTCTCTTTTAGATCTAGAAATTCTTGAAATGTCTTCTGAGGTCAAGGCTTGCCACAATTGCAGGAGGTTCAGATGCATGCCATATTTCATAATGTTTTTCACTACAACCAACGTCTTTTCATATCTCGACAACTGCTTGAGTAACTGTTTTAAAATTTGGTATGTGGTGTGTTTATTACAGTGCAGTTACCGGTCTGAGATTTTTATATTTAATATGGAAATGAATTAATGTTGAAATCGTAAATATTTTCCATTATTATTATTTAGCATTCTGCATTATCTTAGGTCCCTGTTTAAAATTAAAATAATTTGTGATCATCTAGTGTGACCCCACTGTGCATGAATAACTACAACTAAATATTCCCGGTAACTGTTAATCAGTACCGGACACCTATTTGGAGGAATTTTTATCACATTCCTCTGTAGAACTTCAGCTCGGTGATGTTAGTATGTTTCCTCACATTAACTGCTATCTTCATCTATCTTTCACAACATTAGGATGGTTTGAATTCAAACCATTTAACCATTCTTTGATAGAACGACTTGTGTGCTTAGGGTCGTTGTCTTGCTGCATGACCCACTTTCTCTTGAGGTTCAGTTCATGGACAGATATTCTGACATTTTTCTTTAGAATTCTCTGATATAAATCAGAATTCATTGTAGCAACAATGATGGCAAGCCGTCCTGGTCCAGATGCAGAAAAATGGGTCCAAAACATGATGAGATTAGGAATACAGTATTTTTATTTTGGTCTCATCCATCCACAAAACATTCTACCAACAGCCTTCTGGCTTGTCCATGCGATCTTTAGCAAACTGCAGCCAAGAAGCATTGTTGTTTTTGGAGAGCAATGACTTTCTCCTTGCAACACTGCTATGCACATCATTATCCTTCAGTGGTAAACATTAACATTAGCCACTGTGAGAGAGGCCTCCAAGTGCTTATAATTTAACTTGAGGTTCAACGTGACCTCACCGACTACTACATGCATTGCTCTTGGAATGATAGTTGTTGGACAACCACTCCTGAGAAGGGTGATGGTGGTTTTGAATTTCCTCCATTAGTACAAAATCTATCTTACTGTGGATTGGTGGAGTCCAGATATTTTAAAGATGGTTTTGTAACTTTTTCCAGCTTGATTATCATCAACAACTCTTTATATGAGGTCCTGAGAAATCTCCTTTGTTCATGCCATGATACACATCCACAAAGATGTGTTGTGAAGAGCTGAATTTAATATATCCCTGTGCCCACTCACACCCCACTGTCATTCCATTGATGGAGAACATCTGACTCTAATTTCACCTTCAAATGTACTGCTAATCCTAGAGGTTCTCATACTTTTGTGCTCATAAACATGTGATATTTTCCTAACAATAACAAATGACCAAGTATAATATTTTGTCTCATTTGTTTAACTGGGTCTCTTTTATCTAATTGTAAGTCTTGTGTAAAAATCTGATGAAGTCGTATTTATGCAGAAATATAGAAACTTACTCTTTTAATATAAATGATTTTTTCCAGGCTCTAAAGTGGACAGTAGTGTATTGGAGCTTAAGAATCCGCAAACGCAAGCGACATGCACTCCAGCTCATAGCCTTCACCTGCTGCATCTGTCTGGTCAAGGAACGCTGGTGCAGGAGAGCCTTTCACAGTAATATAAATGAATTCTTGTCATGTTCAAGTGTTTTTCCATTTAGCATACATTTATGTGTAACATTTATCTGGCTCTTCTATTTTGCAATAGGCAGTCAGTTGATTTTGTGGCAGCCACACAGGACAACTTAAGCCAAGCACCACTCATTGTCCCCAGTTCACCCACAGGGCAGGAGAATGAACAAGGTATGTCCTCAGATATTGTGACATGTATTAAATACAAATATAAAGCACCCTCAACAATAAACGCTTTCCTTATCAATATCAATAAAGCTGCAGCTCAAGCTATGGACTTCTCACTGACCTCTAATAATCAAGCACAAACGGGGCAGGTGGAATTAATGGATGTTGATCCTGTCCCAAAGCCCACAGTGTCCCAGAATTCCTCAAGTTCTGTCTTGGAGAAAAGCCTGTCTTTGCCAACACAACCTGAATTGTCACATGTAAGTACTATTGAACTATTAATTGCAGATTAATGGCAGATTAGTGGCAGATTGCTTTGGCAAAATATGAATAAGACATTACATGCTGTAAAACTATGATAGTGTAAAAATGCTTTATTTGTTTCTGTTGCAGCTAATCATTGTAGTGCATTGGTTTTATATCACAGCAATTAAATAGGTAGAAATGTTACTTACCATTACAAAGTGCTGAAACTGGTGACTCCCTCAATATGAGCTTAATCCATGTACAGGGGTTAGACAATAAAACTGAAACACCTGTCATTTTTGGCTATATTGGACAAGACTGGTGGCCAATCTTTATTAATTGCACCAGTAAGAGCAGAGTGTGAAGGTTCAATTAGCAAGATAAGTGGTAAGAGCACAGCTATTGCAATGCACACAATATTATGGGTGACATACCAGAGTTCAAAAGAGGACAAATTGTTGGTGCATGTCTTGCTGGGGCATCTGTGACCAAGACCACAAGTCTTTGTGATGTATCAAGAGCCACTTTGGGGTGTTTTGGAGGAGCAAGTCACATGTAGTGACCTGGCCACTATCCTGCAAGAAGAATGGCTTAAAATTCCTCTGACCACTGTGCAATGACAATGACAATGACTTGTATGTGTCATTCCCAGGATGAATTGACGCTGTACTGGCTGCAAAAGGAGGTCCTACACCATACTAATAAATTATTGTGGTCTAAAACCAAATGTTTCCTTGTCTAACCCCTGTACATGCTGCAAGCATCATGTAAATGTATTTACATTTTTCCCCCTCATTTTTAATATTAGATTTAGATTATATGGTGCATCTGCTCTGTGTTTTAACTATAGAAAAATATATTCAAGCAACTTCATCTAAATAAAAATAAATAGCGTATTGTGAAATAAAATCTATTGTTATTCTCTATCACTAATGTGCTGTTAATTCCAACTAGGATGTTTTTGTGCCTACGCCATCCTTGGAATCTGGTAGCTGCAGTCAAGGTCCAGATGCTTTAAAACAAACAGAAGCAGCAAAAGAAAATCCACTTCCAATGGTTGACACGGAGCCTTTAAAAAAACCAGCCTGCACAGTACCTTCTCAAGTGGCTACAGGCTTCCAGTTGGAGCTGGACAGTGAAAACAGTGTTTTTGATAAGAAAACTCAATCGTTCATGGAGGATGATGACAGTCAGGCCACACAGATTGAGGATTTACAGGGCTCTATAGGAGAGGAGAAGAGAGATTCTGTCACTGTGAGCCTCAATGAGAAAATGGACGAAGTCAGTATGGATTGTGCCCTTAATAATGCTGATGAAATACAAGGGATTCCCGAAGAACATGATGTGAAAAATATAGAGAATGAAGAATGTTCTGGAAAGCTGGTCTTACAGTCTTCAAAGGGGCAAAACGGAGCAATTAATGATAGTCTGGCTAAATCTCAGGAGATTCAGTGTGTTTCGAACACAATATCCTCTCAGCAGACGGATGAAGGGGGTTTGGGTAAAGATTTGACTTTGAGTAGTTCACAAAGCAAAGAGTTTACTAGGAGATGCACTAGCACAACTCTGGTTCTATCTCAGTCCCAATCCCAGTCTGTAATATTCTCACACAAGAATCCTCCAAGTGAAGGAGAACAGGTAGTTGTGAGTGGTGAAAAACTGATCATGCCCATGCCTGAAAGTAACCAAACTGACAGTACTAGCAACATTAAAGATATCCATGAGGAAGATGAGGACAGAATGGATGAAGGAGAGGTTGAGAGCACTAGCAAGACTGAAGGCTCTGGATTTGGCCTGGCACTTTCTCAGAGCGAGGCAAATACTCCCAAGCCCATGGAGCATGAAGAGAAAGTTGCCAAACCTGCAGGTGGCAAGGACGAGGAGCGCATCAGTATCATCGTCTTGGAGGAAAGTGAGAGAGTCTCTCAGGCGCGAGAACTCAATGAAGGGTCACCAGTGGTTAAAAGTTCCTCTCAGCCAGACACAGGGTCCCCGAAGGAAACATTAGTGCCTGGCAGAAAACTCCTGGCCTCCCAGCCAAACTTTGGTCAGGATTTGCAGGTGGCTATTACAGCTGGTGCCAATAAAACACAGGCTAATGATGGATCACTCAGTGGAGGATCACAAGTCCTGAATGTGTCCAACAAAAGTCTGAGTGACAGCTCTGGAGGTAGGATTAATATCGAATTATTTGCTGCTAAATTGTTACTCATAATTACAAGATCCATTAGCAAGATGGTTCACATGAATAAAACGTGTAAGCAGTACAAACTGAATCAAACGTAATTTCAACTAATCATTTTTTTGTAACTCATTTACATAAACATACTAAACATGTCTTGTACCTTTTTTATTACAATGCTGCACGGTTGCTCACAGCAAGAATGACCCGGGTTCATTGGGGCGACCCAGAAAATCAGCCATGACTTGGCCACTAGGAATCAAACGGTGAACCTTCAGGTCGCAAGGCTGTTTCCTTAACCACAAGCCTACAACTGCCCAGTCCGCCAATTGAGACAATTTAAATACATTTTAATATCTTTAAGAGAAGGAGTCATTTTTTTTTTCTCTTCAATGATAAAACAAAAATTATTAAAATAAAATGGTATGTCGGAAAAATAAATTCATAACACCGACAGCGTCCACTATAATAACTTGTCTCATAGTCTCTGATCAATACGGCAAAAAGCAAAGGCAACATCAAGCTTTCACAAGAAATAACACAACAATGGCGCTAATAAATGTTGTGCTATCCTTCACTAATAAAGAGCACGCTATATTTGAGTTTTGATTTAACTTGTAAGGCTTTATCATCTACAAGCAGAGTTAACAGTATTGCCAGTAATGCTGAACACCCACTCTGATGATAAACTCTTGGTTCTTGGCCAAGTTCGACATCACTGAGAAGCAAGTTTCATTTGTTTTTCACCAAATACACAGGTCTTCATTCCCATGAATTACAGGCCCACTACAATAAGGAGAAATCTCAGATGCTGCTTGATCCTTTGGAGACCCCTTTGGATCCTTTGGCTTCTGCTTTATTTTGAAAGAGGCTTCAAAGTTTTCTTTCCTTTTAGATGGTCCAGAGTGCTCATCTCCCTCGTATCATTTCTCTTCTCTCTTTTGTATTTGGTGGATTTGGCGAAAGCTTAAGTTTAAGGTCCTACGTGTCTGGGCTATTCTGAGGTTTGCAGGCTCTCCCTTTTCATTCTGAACGAATCACAAAATGCTGCCAAACCAGCATTGGTGTTTTTCTTGGACATTAGCTTACCTGACTTGCAGCTAACGCTTGCCATTGTGGCTTTTCACTCTGCATTCACTCATCACCTCAGTGAGTACTGACACTACCAATCAGTGAGATCTAACCGGCTGTCTCTTCTTATGCACAGAATGTCTTAAATGTCCCAGTTTTTAATGTCAATTCACATTAGTTGGTTAATGCCTGGTTAAGCTTTGTGGATATTAGTATTCACACATATTGTTTATTATGGGCTGGATATTGACTGTTGGATAGTCAATTTGTATAAGGGCTATGGACTTGTTTGTCCATACTGTAGTCCAGGGGTAGGCAGTCCAGTTCTACTGATTAATGGTAGTACTTGAATCTCTTGATGCTGAATCTTTGTGTTATAGGCTTTAAATAAATGTATATACGGGTTGTTTTTTGCATTTATTTTTTTGCTTTGCAGATCTTCCATTTCACTTCACACTTCCCAGAGAAGGCGAGCTAATCGGTGCTGCTGTGAGCACAACTCCTCCACAAATCAGACAGCTGAAGAACACACCGCTCCACAGCACACCTATTGGTGGGAATCCCTGTGATTCTACATGATTCTACACTCTTTTCCATAACCTGATATACTGCTGCTTACACGTGTTTTATGACTATTGCAGAAATGAACACATTCCGTGAGCAGCCAGAGGCGGACATTACCAGGGAGACTGCAATGGTGGCTAGTGAGATCTCTGTCGAGGAGAGTCGAGAGGGACAGGAGCTCCCGGCTCAAGTGATAAGTGATGGGAAACTAAGTCTAAGAATGAAGGTGGTTACTCCGGTAGAAGAGGGCAGCTCAGGGTCCGAGCGTTTCAGCTTGCAAAGTATGAAACTGCTTTTCTTTGGTCTCATTCTTTTCAAATATTAGGTCTAGATATAAACAACACGAAATATTATATAAATGTAGAAAAAATAAAAAATTGCCCACTATTTACAATTACTTCTAATTTCTTACAAGAACCATCTTTATCAGATGAGGAAGGCTCGGTTTCCAAGGCTACTACAGTTGCCAAGGCTCTTGCCAGGTAATGTGTTGTGGTTGCTATGTGAGAAAGCTTGTGTGTGTTTTATATGTGCGTGTGTGTGTGGTTGGAAAAATATTTTCTCACTTTCCCGGCTGATGATTCATCGGCGCATTTCTGAAAAAGACCTTGATTATTCTTGTAGTTCTTGTGGACTTTGACAAAGTGGAAAACTAATCTGTGATCAGACAAATCAACATTTGATGTTCGTTATGGAAATCAGGGATGCCGTGTCATTAGGACTAGGTTGTAATCGGCGCTTAGTTCAGATACCTGCATCTCTGATGGTATGGGGTTGCTTTAGTGCATCTGTGCAACAATGCTGAAAATTATATACATGTTCTAGAGCAACATAGGCTTCCATCTAGATGACGTCTCTCTTAGGGAAGACCTTGCATTTTTCAACATGCTAAACCACATACTGCACCAATTATAGCATCATGGCTGCATAAAATAGTGTGGGCACTGAACTTTGACCCATAGAAAATATTTAGCGCATCATAAAATGGAAGATACGACAAAAAGACCTAAGTCAGTTGAACAACTAGAATCCTACATTAGACAAGAATGGGTTAACATTCCTATACCTCAACTTGAGCAACTTGTCTCATCAGTCCCCAGATGTTTAAAGACTGTTGTACGGAGAAAAGAGTGGTAAATCACAGTGGTAAACATGGCCTTGTCCCAACTTTTTGCCAATCTCTTGTCAAACAATAAATAGAAATGTGCATTTAGTAGTAAGTGTGATGGGTTTTCATGCATTAAGCCATTTTAAGGTTTGCACTTCAAAACACTGCAGTCGTGCGATCTACAGTTAGTTAAACACAGTTGTACAATGTAAACTAAAACGCTAAGTGTAAAGATTTTAGAATAATAACTGAGATAGCTAGACACTTTTCAGGTTATTGATTTGCTACATTCAGCCACATCAAGATTTTCTTTCTTTCTTACTGTGATGAGAATATTTGATTTTACACTAGGTGATGTGTAGTAAACACTGTGATGGATAAACGAATATTATGTTAAAATATTAATATGCTTACTAACAGATTCCCAATCACCATCTAATGGCATTCTATGAGCCTAATGGAAGTAGTTGTATTCTTTATGAAGTAATCCGTTGATGCAACACAACAGATAAATATTAGCTACTGCTGCTAATGGATGACTTGTTATACGCCAATAGGCTTAATGGCAGTCTGCAAGGACTATATTGGCCGATACTGGTATTTTCTGATATATTTAAAAAGTATAAAGTCTCCAATCCTTACTGTCCATAATCATATTATTGTTCACCTACTTTTAGAGTAAATTCACGTGTTGTATCCCATATTTTATTTGTTATTGCCTTTGACTACATTATGAGGTTGCGCTTACATCACTCTAACCATGTTATATCCTTCAAGGCGCTAGATATTTAATTGTGATGCTTTCAAATCCATATTGCAGATCGTATTGGTTTTCATAAGTCTGATGTGTAGAAAATACTGCATTCTCTTGTTCAATGTGTTTTAGAATGATTTCCATTCTTGCTGCAAATTTTTATTTGTCCACTATGTCCATTCTTTTAGCCCTCAATCCATATTCACTCGAGTGCGTGAGGTTCATCGTCAGCTCCAGGTTGAGGTAGAAGACAAAGAGCCTAGTGATCTGTCGCTCAGGTACAGCTGGTCTCCAGGACACGAATGCCTATATTTCGTCACCTTTTTTCTTTGTTTATTATTCCAGCATCTTTCCAACCATTTTGACAGAAGGCGTGACCTTAGTGTTGCAACATAGACATGTGGATGTGAAACAGTTTTTTGTGATTCTGTTCCTGGTGTCTGGATTGTACTTGACCTTTGGAATTATAGTACCAGTTATAAATAACTCCCTTGGTACAGGGTATTTTTGGAGTCCTTTAAATTGGTTTCACACTGCCCTGCTTACTTAGAAGGATGTAATAGTGTGAAGTGGTGCGTGTCCTACTTGCACTACCTGAAGCCCTTTGGGGAGGACAAACAAGTTGAAGGGAAAATTGTCTTGTTTTTGGATTATTATTATTATTAACAGGTCTTTTGAACAGTTCTGTAATAGTAATAATAATAGTAATATTCCATTAGTTGTCTCACTTCTCCTAAGCATTTTAAAAACAGTGGATATATTATCTAGTTAGGTTCTCAGTCTTTTTGTGTACAAACAGTACACTGGTTAGACAATGAAACTGAAACACCTGGTTTTAGACCACAATAATTTATTAGTACGGTGTAGGGGCTCCTTTTGCGGCCAATACAGCATCAGTTTGTCTTAGGAATGACACAAGTCTTGCACAGTGGTCAGAGGGATTTTAAGCCATTCTTCTTGCAGGATAGTGGCCAGGT
>JAOUQV010000031.1:6849983-6863020 GCA_028565295.1 Aspidoras spilotus | reverse complement strand
ACCAGTGTGTGTGTATTTGTGTGTTTCACTGCACGGATGGGTTAAATGCAGAGGACCAAAAATGTATCACTTTCACATTCACACAGTCACATACTAAGGACCCAGAGAACCCCTAAGCACGGGGAGAACATGCAAACTCCACACAGAAATTTGAACTCAAATTTAAACTCAACCACCCAGTACACCTTAAACTCAAACCCAGACCTCCTTGTTAATCATCAGCAACTGACCACACAGAAACTTTTGAGGATAAATGAGCACGAACCCCTATAGATACAATAAACGTTTTTATATTTACAAACTAAAAAATAAAGAGAAATGTTATATTTTCATGTAAGTAAAGAAAGCACCATAACAGAGCATTTTTTTAGACAGGGCACTAATCAATCGTAGGGCACACACACAGACATACACACATTCACACACTAAGGGCCACTTTAGATACACCACTATAACTAGCATGCATGTCTTTTGAATGTAAGAAGAAACAGAGCACCAGGACAAAACATGTGCAAACACACATTCCAACTCCAAAAAGAAATTTCCTGAGACATCCCACCCGAGGACTGCACCTGGTCCTTCTTGCTGTGAGGAGATAGCGCTACCCACTACACAAATGTACCAGCCTTAACAGCACGCTTAGTACACAAAAAACAACAGAATGAAGGCTTTTTTTTCTGCAAAAAGAAGTCAAAGTCTGCATAGGAACTGTGTCAAACTCTCCAAGACGTTCTAAGTAAAAACTCAGCAGCTAATCACTTTACAGTGGTATGTAAAAGGCATGTTTCTACACAAAATAGATCACAGTACAAAAAATAAGCTGAAGATAGTAAATATTTTGTGTGCACTTTTCCTTACACAGTGTTTCAAGATACAATTTGTGCAGTGTTATAAATCATTTATCTGCCATGGATCTTCTGGAGACTTTGACTCTCAAAATTGCTTTGTGTGTGTTGAAGCAAAAACACAGCAGTGTTCATGATGTTCTTTTTGGAAAAAGTGTACTGTAATTCAGTATGTTATGTTCCTGGCAGAATGAAAAAACACTTCCTGGAAAAATAATGTTTGTTCATTTAAAATCTTTTTTTAAAAAAGCTAACACTCAATGTATTTTAGGAAGATTGCAGATAGGACACTGTGTAAAACATAAATAAAAACAGAATATGATGATTTGCAAATCCTTTTAAACCGATATTCAACTGAATACACTACAAAGACAAACAAATATACTTTAATGGTGTGGAACAGTTTTAGTACCCAGGCCCTGGGTGACTGCCCAAATAAAGAGTGGTTCTATTCCCCTTTTGACAAGTAAAAGAACAAGTGAGTTCATGCTGCCTGGTTTGGCGTCACTAGGGCCCAACCCTGGAGCCAGGCCCAGAGTTTGGGATCATAGGCGACAGTCTGTTAATGGGTTTCCGCCTATAGAACCTGGCCGGGCCCAACCTGAAGGACCGTTGTAGGCCTGCTTACCCATAGGCCCACCACCCACAGGAAAGTTTAGAAGGTGCCAGTGATGTGTGATTTGGATGGGGGTCATGGGCGTGGGCCCCGTTGACACAATCTCTGATCAATGATTTTGGCCGTGGGTACATAGAATATCAGCATGCTGAGAGCTTGAGCTGGTGGTGGAGGTTAAGCAGTACCAGCTAGAGATAGTCAAGCTCACCTCCACACACAGTCTGAGCTCTGGAGCTTAACAAAGGCTGGATTTCCTTTTATTCTAGAGTTGCCCATGGTAAGAAACAGCAAGCTTCAGTGGGCTTGCTCCCAGCTCAGCCACCATGTGTTGGAGTTCAGGTCGGGGACAGGCCTCTAATCATTGTTTCAGCCTTCAGGCCAAACAGCAGTACAGAATACCCAGGCTTCCTAGAGGCCCCGGGAGTACTGGAGTACTGGAGCGTGCACCAACTGGGGACTCTATTGTATGATAAATGGCCTCTCCAATCCAAACCTGAGTGGTGTTTTGTTACTGGACCTCTGTGCTAGTGACAGTTTGCCCATAACAACACCAGCCGTCAAGCCGTCAAGCTGAAGAAAGAGGTCCTATCGAGCCTGGTTGGCTCATTGGTCTCCTGAAACTGCCGTCAGGTACCGACAGGCCAAACATGCTGCAGACCAGGCCGTTGTGGAAGCAAATACTTCGTGTGAGCCATGTGTGAGATCTACTGGTTGGCCTCAAAGAACTTCTTGCAAACTGTCCAGTGCTTCAGAGGGGGGAAGCAATTTCCTGTTAAAATTGTTTAAGGGGAGTGGGAAACTGTCAGATGGTGAAAAGAATACTTTGAGGATCAAAGAGGACTGTTATGTCCAAGCTGCCCATTGCTGAAGTCCAAGCTGAAGTCACTGAGGTAGTTTGGAGGCTCCTTAGTGGCAAGGCACCAGGAGTGAATGAGATCCTTAAGTACCTTAAGTCTCTGAAGTACCTTAAGTCTCTGAATGCTGTTGGGCTGTCTTGGCTGACACACCTCTTCGGCATTGCATGGCAGTTGGGTACAGTGCCTCTAGACTTTTCAAGAAGGGGGACCGAAAGACGTGTTTGAATTATTGAGGTATCACACTCCTTAGCTTCCTGGGGAGAGTCTCTTTCCTGGGGAAAGAGTTGGGACAGGAGCAAGAAAAGACTGACCTGTTTTGAAACATTCTGCAAGTGAATTGTAAACAGGTAAGTGCCATGATTGGTATAAAGGGAGCATCCATGAAAAGCCGGGGCGAGGTTCACCACTTTATGAACAACTGAGTGAGCAAATTATCCAAAAGTTTAAGAACAACATTTCTCAGCATGCAATTGCAAGAAATTTAGGCAATATCATCATCCACAGTCTATGAGGTCATCAAATGATTCAGAGAACCTGGAGAAATCTCTGCAAATAAGTGGTCCCTTTTAACCCCTCAGACAGCTCTGCATTGAAACGGACATTATTCTGTTATGGATATTACCACACGGGCTCAGGAACAACCTCAGAAAACTATAGTCAGTGAACACAGTTTGTCACTTCATCTACATGTGCAAGTTAAACAAGTTAAAACTCAAGTTAACAAATTAAAACTTTAACATGCCATATATCAACAACACCCAGAAACGCCATAGGCTTCTCTTGGCCCGAGCTAAACTGAGACGGACTGATGCAAAGTCGAAAAGTGTCCTTTAATATGATGAGTGTACATTTCAGATTGTTTTTTGAAATTATGGACGTCGTGTCCTCCGGGCCAAAGAGGAAAAAGACCTGATTGTTATCATATTGCTATAAGTTAACAAATGCTATAAGAATTTCTAATTATATGGGCGTGTTTTAATGCCCATGGCATGGTAACTTGCACACTTGTGAAGGCACCATGCTGAACGGTGCATACAGGTTTTGGAGCAACACATGGAGCAACTTTTGGAATGTGTTGCAGGCATCAAATTTAAAATGAGTGAATGTTTATAATGTTAACAATAATGTTTATCGGTTCTTATGAACATTAAATATCTTGTCTTTGTAGTGTATTTAATTGAATATCGATCAATATTCTGTTTTTATATGTTTTATACAACTTTATTGAAATTGAGGTCGTATTTAGATAAGAAAAACAATTGCTATCACCAGTTCGAGTGTAACCCAACAGATTGTTACGGGTGCTGAGTTTAGTCAGTGATGTAGGAGGACATATGTACTCAGAGCTGCTATGATCATTCTAACTGAATCTGCGTGTACTTTATTGTAGAGTAGACATTTGTCTGTAAGGGTAAACATTCTATGCTACACAGCATGAAGTCAGACACATACGAATGTTGATGAAGTGGAGAGTGTGTACCATGTTGCATCAGTTTTTAGGTGCACCAGTTTACAAATCCTTACTGCTAACATCCACTGTTTATAAACTCCCAGTATGGCTGCTTTTGAAGTGATTTACAACTGTTGCTATATTTGTGTTAAGATTTGCAGCTAAATAAAACTAGACATTTATCATATTCAGTATGTCTTACTTCTACGGCTGTGTTATTATTAGAATTGCAGGATGTGTGGGAGTTAACGTGTGGGTTATCTGCTCTTCCTGCTCATAGATCATGTGTATTCAATAGCATATCAGTGTGAACTTGCAGATACAGAAGTTTTGTCTTATTGTTCACGTCCTCTCTGCATGCAGCACGCTTATCAATAACCTTGAGACCTGAGAGAGAGAAAAAGAGAGATTGGGATGGAATGTGCACATCTTGATTTTTTTTCTCTGTAGTATGGGAAAGTGTAACTATAAACTGTTCAATTCATTTCAATCAATTTATTTTTTATTCTGAAGTGAGACACAAACAGAGACACATGTGCTATAATTAAAAAAGGAAATAAAAAGATGTAGAACTATAATAAAGTCGAGGTAGAAATAATAAATAATAATAAATAAAAAAATATTTAATTGATGTTTTATTAACTCCAATAGTGATCAGCCATGTCCTAATGGATAGTGTAAAGGACTGGGGATCAAAACATTGCTGGTTCAATCCCCACTCCAGGCAAGTCATGGCTGAAGCGCTGTTGAGCAAGGCACCCAACCCCTAACTGCTCTCTGTACACCTCAGAAGGGTGCAGGTGAACCCCCAGATGGATTAAATGCAGAGAAAGAATTTCCATATGGGGATCACTGTTATTATATATTTTTATTAATTGTTATATAATATTATTCCTCCATGCCCATGTCAACACATGCCAGCTGCAGCAACTCCATAACTTCGCCTTTGATGCCCAGGAATATCTGACTAATAACGTGTTCCACCATTTTAATTAACTCCTCCATGCCCATGTCGACACATGCCAGCTGCAGCAACTCCATAACTTCGCCTTTGATGCCCAGTGGCAAGGTTATATTTTTCATCTTTTGGGTTTTTCCCTGTCACCAGGGGTTTCCACAGCGAGTTCCTTGCATTAGGATCTGGCACATGTTTTATGCCGGATGCCCTTCCTGACGCAACCCTCACCCTTTCGGGCTTAGGACCGGACAATTTAACTTCTCCAATTCACCTAGAACGACAATTTAGCATTTCCAATTTACCTAACATGCATGTCTTTGGCCTGTGGGAGGAAACCGGAGCACCCTGAGAAAACCCACACGAACACGGGGAGAACCCGGGTCCTCTTCAGCACTATATACTGCGCCCAGTTATAGAAATAATATTTTATATTAACATTCATGGTGGCATGGTGATGTCTACCACGCAGTGGTAGTGCTGTTGTCTCACAGCAAGATCATCTGTGCGGAGTTTGCATGTTCACCCGTTGTTTGTATCTGCACTACAAAGACTGACATGCTAGGTTAACTTGTGTCTCTAAGGTGGCCCTTAGGGTTGTTCCTACCCTTGCGCTCAGAGTTGCCAGGTGGTCACCGACTGCCAGAAGAGGAAGAAAATGAGTGAATGAATGAAAGTGAAAAAGTGAAAGTGATACATTTTGCCACTATGCTTGCACACAGCGGAACTGGTCCTCTGCATTTAACCCATCCGTGCAGTGAAACACACAAATACACACACACAAGTGAAGTGAGCACACGAGTTAATACTATGTGCTCCAGATGCTTTAAATAGCTTCTTCTTTGTAAAATGCTGGAGAATTCCTTTATCATATTAATATCTCTATATCTCATAAACAAACGCAATCCAGTTCTGAAATATAAATCAATCGTCTCCGAAACTTTATATCCTGTGTTTGTGTCCTATTGGGTATTTGCCCAATATATTTCCAATTAAAGCATGTGTTGTGTCTCACACGCACTGTCAGCATCTCATTCCTCAACAACTCCTAGTAATAAAGCATGGCCGTGCTTGTTGTTATTTTTTTCTTTTTTTACTCTAATGAAGGCTGTATATCAATCACATGTCAGAATGCCATTACATTATAACAAATCTAATAGTGCACAGGCAGATACTCATTTCCTTGGCAACTAATAAGCAAAAGTATTCTGAATTCCATAAACCTTTGATGCCTTTTTGATATGATAAGGCCAAATGTATGCCATATGCAGTTATACTTATAGTCGTCCTGATTATTTGTCTCTTTTTGTGACTCATCTGCAAGGAATTATGTTGTCAAGAATCACATTAGTCTGAAGTGTTGCTCATTGGAGCATAATAATGTTATACACTTGCTACAGAAAATGTCTCTGCAAGCTGGAACAGGTCAGAGGAGGCTCCAGTGTGCCTCAGCAATCACTCTCTAGAGAAACACAGTAAGCACTTAGCCTTCGTTTCGCTTTACAAGGATAGACATGACAATGCTCGGGTGTGCAGCTGATGGTGAATTAAGGCTGATATGGTCTATTTTAGGAATGGTTTCCATGACTAGAGATCAGGCATGACTGAAGCAGATGCCAAGTGCTGCATGGTGGCCATCCATTGTTGTGATGTTTACGCTCCAAGGTGGAATATATCAGCCAGGAATGTCTGCAAATAGCTACTGACTATCTACCAAAACTTTATTTATAATAGTGCTACTGTTCTATTTATATTATTATACGTTCTGGGAAATTGTGACATATTTGACTTTAGATCACCTGCAGCAAAAAAGAAAAACATCAGGACTGAAATAACACAGATTATCAGGATAGAAGTAAACCCCTCAAGGCAATTAGAATATTGTGGTATTCTTTTATTATAGTCAATAACATTACTGTACATTTTCCATACCACTGAATAACTTAGTAAGCTCTTTTACCTGGGACCGAATCTCAGGGTGGGGATGCAAGAAAAAGACTGGCTGGTATTTAAGCTGCCTTAGGAAGGGCATCTTGCATAAATCAATTTTATAACTAAGTTACTTTTTAAAGGAGTAATCAGTAATCAGATTACTTTTTCAATTATGCCGTCACTGATGGTGCCTCACGGGTCAGCTATGGCTAAATGGATAGGGCTGAGGACCAAGAGATCACTGGTTCGAATAAACTCTCTAGGCAAGACATTAATGAGGTGCTGTTGAGAACTACTATTATTCCAGGACATCGAAACCTTTCCTGAAATATGTCTTTAGGAAAACAAGTTGGGCAGCAACAATGTCGCAGTCAGTCATGTTCTTGACTCACAACAAGAAGGACCCAGGTTTGATCTCCAGGGAGTTTCCTAATGCGTTCCAAAGACATTTATTCTAGGTAAATTGGTGTCTCTAAAGTGGCCCTTAGTGTGGGAATTTTTGTGTGACTATGTGTGCCCTACAATGGATTGACGACCTGTCTAGGGTTGTTCCTACCCTTGAGCCTACAATTGCCGTGTGGAGTAAGCGAAAATAAATGAATGAATGAATGAATAAATGAACTTAAATCACTTTGGCAGCTTAGGCTTCTTGGTGGATACTGTATGTGTATTTGTTTGTATTTGCTATGTTGTCCTTAGCAACCATTTTTCCCTGCCACTAGGGGCCGCCCCAGGGCGTCACTTGCATTGCCGACTGGCATAAGAAACCCTTGCAAACATTAGAGGTAAACCCCACACAGAAATTTTCTAGGTCACCCACCCGGGGATCGAACCTGTGTCCCTCTTTCTGTGAGGCAACAGCACAATCACTGCTCTACCATGCAGCCCCTGTCCTTAGTAACAATAAAACCACAAATTGCCTCGGGTCTAATGGTTATTTTGAATAAAACATGTGGGGGAGATTTTCACCCTAGTGGGGCATATCCCTCCCACCATACCCATCTCATTTGGGAGTTGCTTTTATCCAAAGAAAAGCATCTCAAAATGCACAATACATCAGCCTTGAGTTTGATATTGTACCACAAGTAAAGACCACATCAGATTTTACTTCTGTCAATCTAGGGAAGGAATCAGAGGCTTTCATGGGAACAGATTAAATCAAACATGACAGGTGAAAACTGGAATAAGACAATTTTTCAAAACATTCAGCTGATTATGACCTTTATAGCCTCAGATCTTGATCGACAAGAATAGATTTTGATTTGGTCATCTGCTGCTATAGCCCACTCAGCATAAGATTTGCTTTGCACATGATGAGATGCTCATCTGCTCATCACGGTTGTTAAGGGTTACTATAGACTGTTGGATTTTCAAGTTTGGTGACTGTTGTGTATAAAACTCCTAGAAGATCAAAAATGAAATTGACATCTTAAACGGTTAAATTGGTGACACCGATCACATTCTAATAACTGATATGTACAAACCTATAATATAATAAATAGGCAGTTGTAGGTTTACGGGTAAGAAACCGGACTTGCAACCGGAAGGTCCACAGTTTGTTTCCAGGTACCTCTAGGCATGTGTGATCACATCACATGAGCATATGTGTAGGTTTTACTGCACGGATGGGTTAAATGCAGAAAACCAATCCCACTGTGTGGAAGCATAGCGGCAAATAGTTTTACAAAACACTTAAAAATAATAAATAACTAAAAATTGTCAAATTGCTTAAACTGTTGTGTAACTAATAAAAGAAAACAAAACTGTCATTTGAAAATAACAAAAAACACATTCAAAATATACTAAAAATGTTTTTAAGAGAGACATATACTGATATATTATGCGTATGTCTATTAATGGAGGATAATAAAAGTATTCATTATGCATATTTAAACAGCGTGGCTTTATAGACATAGGGTATGTGTACTTAACTGTCCTGTCTGCAGTCCAGAGTGGTCTCTTATTTCTTATATAAAATTCAAGGTGCATCATATAGAAGAGAATCAGACAACAGCATTGATGAGCTCAAGTCTTGTTTACAGTAAGAATGGGAAAATGCAGATGCATAATGCAGCGTTTACTATCTTTCATTCCCAAATGATTATCAAGTATATTTATTATAAACAGCTTGGAAAGCTCAGTGGGTAGAGAATGCTGCTGGAAAAAGGCAAGAGCCTTCGTAATAAGAGTTCAAATCCCTGTGTAGGGTTGCAAAGACTGACTAGAAATTGGAATGCTCAGGAACTCTGTTTGCTTTATCCCATGAAGCGTGTCTGTGCAGCCAACCATTGCGAACTGATGACGGCGTATGACATAATTGCATAGAAAAAGCTGGAGTATGACCCTGTTGTAAAGTTGCATCTGTCCCACTTTCATTTTGTTGTGTTGCAGGCATCAGATGCGGAATTTGTTTATATTTCATTCATTCATTCATTATATTGGGCTCTCTCACACACAAAGCGTTGCCTTCTTGCTATTTATGAAACGGTAAGTTTGGCACTGACAACAGCGGAAATGTTTTCTTTATTACACGAATTACAGACCTTTTTTATATTTGTTAGTGCTTTAAAAAAAACGGGGTTGTATTTTACACGAAGCTCTTGAGCTCTTTTTGCATGGGTCATTTACGTGTCTGTAACATGATTGGCTGCTGCTGCATGACTGGACTGTACAGATGTGCAAATTGTAAAAAACACGCAATGTTTTTACTGAGGAACAGACAGGCGCTCCAAAACGGGAGTCTGGCGTGAAATCGCTGAAACCTGGCAACCATGATTGGAGCCGTGTGGAAGTGAGTGAAGGCGAGTCTCAGGTGAGGATCAGCGGCGTTGGTTTACAAACCGCGTGTTACACACTGCAGGTAAACGTCTACTGAATACACGTTACCAAAACGTGTTATTATCCTCGAACTAACTGGTAAAACCTTTTGTTAATTATACGCTTTTACGGAGGACATTATCATTCATCTTTAAGACTGCATATATGTAAATTATAGCTGTATTTATATTTTACTGTGTAATCATTCTGTTTTTGTTTGTATATAATCAGTTGTGTCGTTGTTTTTAATTACGTCACATTTCTATCCACAGAGATTCCAAATGAGCAGCTTTAATAGAATTAAATCCAAACCAATAAAGCAACTCAACTGATGGTGGTGATGACCCACGGTGTGTTCGTGCTCCATTTGAAGTCAATGTGCCATCAGTTTCCCACAAATCATCTGCTTGCTGTCAGTTGATAAGGAGATGGAGTTTTACTATCTGGAACAAGAAAACCTGGCACCCTTCCACTTCCAAAAAAACAAGGATGATTTCCTTCTAAACACGTCATGCTGCCAGCACAGCCCTCAGTTTTAGATTTTACACATTACTTTGAAGCAGCAGATGTGAGAAGATGTTGTACTTGTTAATATCCCAACAGCAGGAAAAGTCTTTCACCTCCCATGGATCTGTCATTGATGTAGCTTAATGAAGCTCACTTAATTTCAGGAGTGTACTATTTCCAGACTGGTTTTAAATGATACACAATTCAAATGTATGGAAGATTGACTTGACTTGGAGATAGGATGCCAGACCAGCGCTGTAGGTGAGTGTGTTTATAAAGCCTAAAATAGTAAAAACATAGTAAATTGTGTTAAGTGCATGAGTGAACAGATGTGGAGTATCAAACATCAATCCAGATGTCAGGTTAATCTCAGTCAGGCCAGCACATGTGCTTTTTTGTTGTATAATAGATTTATGAATTAAGTTTACTAATCCAGTTAAGGTCACAGAAAGTGCCATTTCTATTTTCCCTTCTAAATACAATGCTGGCATGTTTTTAAAATTGCGTCTTTTCTTTCAAACATAAGGATATTTTTTTGGACAAAGACAAAATAAAAAATGTCCATTAAGTAAATTAAATGCAAATTTGTTGTTATGGCTTATAGGAAATGTGTATAGCAATTAGCCCCCTTAGTTAGCTCCTTTAACACATATTTAAATACTAACCTAAGTATTTACACTGTGAACTATATAATTACAGTGATAGTGACTATTTACTGAAACTAGGCAGCATTTTATTTATTTTAGAGTTACTGTGTGGTCTATTCCAATATTATACAAATCAATTAATAACTGCAAGAACTAAATCAGTATTACAGTTTTAAAATAGTGAGCAATATATATATATATATATGCATTAACATTTATGGTGTGTATGTAATAGAGGCTTAATAATGCATGTAGTGTGTGCCTTTTCTTCACATATTCACCTGCTCTCCGCATGTCTAAACAATGCACTCTGTCTTATGCTAATGGCGTCTGTTTATGACCTCGTCATAGTCTTTTAAGCGTTAGTGCTTCTTGACCCCAGGAAGCCTTTGACCCCAATTCCGTTCAAAAATTCAGGATGTCTCTCAGTGTGTTGCTTTTTTGTGTCCTTTGTATTATACTGAACATGCTGTGTTCTTCTTTAAGTGCCTGATGCTTCTAAACCGATTAACAGCGGGGAGGAAATGATCAGATCAGATTTCATTTATGAACATCAAATGCTAAAAATTAAGCTATTCATAAACACTTCAGTTGCAGAAAGCAATATATTACACTGAACGATCACTGGATAAGGAGCACTTGACAGGTGGCATGATTACGGATAAAGTGTCCCAACTGGTAATTTCATCACAATTGGTTCTCATTTAAGGTATTGACCTGTACATTCTACAGCATAAGGCAACATTTGCCAGTCGGCTTGAGAGACTTTGGCCATGGTCAGATAGATGGAGCCCGGTGGTGTGGTGCCAGTATTTCAGCAGCAGCTAGACCTGTGGGCTGTTTCCATACCAAAGTATCAATGTTCAAAGAGTGGAGGAACCATGAAAAAACATTCAGCCGAAGGTCAAACAGCGTCCGGTTAGATGCTGTTGAACCGATAGGTGAACGTGAAATTAGCGAGTCGAACTAGCACTGCTCAGGCATGGGTAGACTTGCATATGGAGTATATTCAACACCTTGGAGTCTGTTCCACAACATCTGTATGCAATTAAACAAAAGGTGAGACCAACCCGTTATTATCTAGATATTTCTAATCCAGTGATCATTGCACCCTGTCAAATAATTTAATAACTTATCAAAGTACCAATAACTCTTGTATTTTCCACCACTCTGACAAAAATGATGGGTTTTCCCCACAAACATTTTCACACTGTCTATTCCTCGGATTGAGGTCTGATCACTGGAGTGTGTGAGAGAGATATGAATCATGGGTGGCTACTGTTCTGGTACATGGGCCAAATGAACAGAGCTCTTTGAAACCATAAAACGATAAGCAGAATAAGCTGTGATCCGTCTCCCGAGACAGAAGCCAGTTTTTTTTGTTTTTTTTTTATTATTAAGAGTGCAATGGGAAGAAAGAAAGGAATTCCCTGCGCTGTAAGGAGTTTATATGAGTCAGGTCAGGCTGGCATGATCAGACAGTCAGTTGGAAAATGTTTCCACAAGTGCTCATAACGCATTCTGTGATAAAACATCAGTCTGAATGAGGATATAGTTTTAAATCTTCTTGAAAATAAAAAAGGAATGATTTTATAGAGTATATGAGGGAATTCCTATCCTTGTCCCATTCACTAACATCATTGTCATGGCAGGTCATTTACTGTTATTAAGGGTGTGTTCATGACTCAGGGTCAAAGGGTTAATGTTAAGGAGGCTAAAGAGTCTCATCTATGTCATTGTCTTTTGCCTTCGAGCAGTTTATAGGTCATTTATTAATTTATAGGTCACAAATTGCGACAATAAATGTTCATTTATTATATTTTTTTATTTTGTAACTCGGATAGAAATCTGCAACAGTTAATGACTTTAAATCACACCTTTTAATAATTGTCCTTCTAACTATAATCTTATCTTTGCAATCAGAGTTCATTACAATGTGGCCTTATTAAGCACATGCTGACCATATTTTCACTGTATGATGTGTGTATTTCTGTGTTCGCTAGCATATGCTCCGACATGTTTAGTGCAACCTTTACATTATCCACATTATGTGAAGTGAAAACATGTACATCCGTAGAATTGATTTATCACAGCTCTACAAACGGGAAATTTTGGAGCAATGCCAATTTAAAAGACAAGAATAAAAAATGATTGTAAAAAATGGCTTATACACTTACCACTTATACACCTTGCTATTAAAAGTTTACACCCCATTGGCCTTTAGAACTGCCATAATTCACTATAGCAAATTTTTAACAGAGATGGTATTTAAACTGTTCTATCATGGTGTGGATAAGAAGAGAAATGGAGTTGGGGTGGTCCTGAAGAAGGACGATGTAAAGAGTGTTGTTGAGGTGAAAAGGGTGTCAGATAGGGTGATGAGTTTAAAGTTAGAAATTGAAGGTGTAATG
>JAOUQV010000031.1:6665690-6680459 GCA_028565295.1 Aspidoras spilotus | reverse complement strand
CCCCCCTATTCAGAAAAGATTGTGTTTACTGATATTGTCTTAAAGCACTTTTGTAATTTGCTCTGGAGAAGAGCGTCTGCTAAATACTACGAATGTAAATGTAAATGTACTGTGAAATTTAAAAAAAATAAATACTTGTATTTATCACATGCTTAATATAACTGGTACATTTCTGACTTGTTTGAATGAATATATATTAAGTCTGAGTATATATCTTTTAGCACGTCATTCCTTCTATACAACATTTGCTTTTTTATACTTTAAGGTGTGCATTAGATTGTTTATGATAATCAGGATTTCTTCAATAGTAGACACCCACACATGCATTTTATTGCCTCGGCTAATTTTTTGTGGAGAAGCTGTGATGATGATGGAGGATGACAAATCTTATTGCTCAGCACACAAACGCAGCAAATTTATCCACTTGCTAGTGTGGAGGTGGGCTTCCCTATGTGGGAAGATACAAATGATTAGACACAGATTTAAAGAACAAAACATTTTGGTTAGATTATAATGCACAGTATTTAAAAGGAAGGTGAATCAAAAATTATTAGCACTCACATTATATTGAACTGTTCTGTTGTTCGGTCTGTTCTGTTCATCTTTCTGTTTGAGACCGCTGTCTCTGCAGTCACTGCTGTGCAGGTTTGAAAGTATTACTTTAGTTCATTTGTAAAAGCAGCACAAAGAAAAAATGGCTGCCCCACTTGAGATTTGCCCAAAAAAAGCAATGTGTAGTGATTATTTTTGAAGATGGCTCTGGTGGCGATATTCATCAAAAACTGTATGCATAGTATAGAATAAATCTTTGTCACCAGCCATAGTGTGGATCATTTTTGACTCATATTTACAAATTCCTGTATTTTGGGCCTTTTCGAGTTTGCTTTGACACATTCATTCATTTATTCATTCATTCATAACTTTTCACTTAATTCATACGGTGTCGCAGGCCAGCTGGTGCATAACGGGTAACTCTGGGTGCAAGGGCAGCAATGACCCTAGACAGGGTGCCACTTCATCGTAGGGCCACTTTAGACACACCAGCTAACACGCATATCTTTGGAATGCATGAGGAAACCAAAGTACCCAGAGAAACCCATGCAATTTTCACAGAGAAATTTCACTCACCTGGGGATCAAACCCGGGTCCTTCTTGCTGTTAGGCAACAGCGCTACCCACTGTGCCACCGTCCTTTGATGCAGTTTGTATTAAAGATTATTCAGTATCACACGCCATCATTGTAACATCTAACATCGAATTTCAGTGCGTTAGTAGCCTGATATGTCAATAATTGTTTTCTCAGCGGGAATCCAGAGTAATTGTTCCTGTGAACATCATAAAGTGAAAGTCACCATCATGTCAGCTGCAGCACAGCAGATGGTTGATATTTGAGATCCTAAGCCACGTTTTATTCTTTCTTGTGCATTTTTTTTTCTGATTCCAGAGTTGCTTCAGCTTATGATACACACAGTGATTAACTTTTACCGCCTAGTTTGTTCTGCAGAACTCGCTATAATTATACCCTTGTCCAGAAAGTTTGAGCACGAGTAAATATTGAACTTCCAAAAAAAAAACAAACATGCACAGACACACACACACACACACACATACACACAAAGTGACAGTCTTCACCTATGTTAGAAAATCACTGTGTAGTGATGATTATTATAAATCCATTGTAGTGAATGAGGCTGAGTCAAAGATTATCTGCACTGGCTATAGAAGTAAATGTAATAAAATTTCAGAAAACAAATACATAATTTTTTTATTTTTTTTACAAAATCTCCCCTGATCTGTCAACAAGTGTTCTTATTCCAACATTGAAAACAGATTGTCTGAGCTGCGAGCCATGATTGCCCCGCTGTCTTCGTCTTCTCATCCCCTTTGTTCTCATTTAAACAAGGATTTGCCACGTAATTCACTATCACTAGTGGGCGTCAGAGTGACACAGTGAATAGTGCTGTCGTCTCACAGCCAAAAGATCACAGGTTTGCGAGATCGGGAAATTTCTGTGTTCTCCACGTGTTCAGTCGGGTTTTCTCCGGGTACTCTGGTTTCCTCCCACATTTCAAAGACATTCATGATAGGTGAATTGGTGTTACTAAATTGCCCGTTAGTGTGTGAATATGTGTGTGATTGTGTGTGTGTGTGCGCCTTATGATGGATAAGGCGCACACACTGTCTAGGGTTGTTCCTGCCCCTGCCCTTGGTGCCAGGTGGGCACCATATTCCCCATGACTCTGAAACTAGGATTAAGCGGGTATAGAAATGTAATAAATAAAATCCATACACTTTCCTTCCACAGTACCCTTTCATTTGTCATTTACAACTAATTTGTAACTTGATCCCATTTTTTTAGCTTGTACTAGCATTACTGTATAATTTAAAGTAGGTACTGAATAATATGCTTTCAGATGAATATTTAATCATAAGGTGAGGCTGTCGGGTGTAACTATAACTGCTGGTTATTTCAAACTGCACTGCACTGACCTGTGGCATGGGTCAATTCAGAAATCTGTCAAGCGCACACACACACAATAAGGATTTGCATGACAGAAAGCACAAGGTGCAAAATGGCTTAATTATTCATGCAAGGAAGGTGCGTTCAAAGCTACTGCACTGTGATGATAAAATGGAGCGTAAGGAGGGCCCTGCATTATTATTGTACACCTCAACAACCTGCTAACGGCTGTGGTGCGTCAAAACCATTCGTCGGTGTACCAGTAATTATATTATCGGTCTGGTATTCAGCAAGCATGCTACTTTAATTTCCTTCCAAGTGAAAAAATTACATTGTTGATTGATTATGTAATTTGTTCTTGCTGTAAGAATGCCGGATTGTTTTCTCATTCATCCCAGGTGTCCTCTGCTTGAAATTTGTTTCTTTCTCACCTGTTGAGTGGAGCGTTTCTTTCCATTGGGTGTCACTGTTGTCTTGTCAGTATATACATCCTGATCTTCACTAGTCTTCTGCTCAAACTGTTGCATCTCTATAAAGAAAAACATATGAACCCTCATCCAGAGCTCTGCTCTCGAAATTCACTTTATCTTGGGTTATGAACCTTATGACACAGAAATAGACCAAAGCACAATTTCTAGCCTTGAATGAAACAGTCATAAAAATAGATAAGTGCACTGCTGGCCTTTGATAATGGATCCCTCCTGACATGGTGCCAAAATCTGCACAAAGCTTCACTCATCTATGCCATTCTCAGGCTAATCTGTGTCTCACATTGATAGATGACTGATCACAGGCTGCAGTCTATTATGAGGCTGAGGAGAGAGGTTAATCTATTCATTATTATATCCTCCATACCCAAACCTCAAACCTCTTTCCTCTGTGCACAAGAATTATAAGCATAGGTATTCATACATAAAACTAATGATCAATATATGCCACATAAAAACTAGGAGTAAGGATTTGGGTAATGCCTGGGAAGTGACAGACAGGCTATATAACCTGCATTGTGAGCAAGCAATTCATTTATGCTTTAGTAAATATAAATCCTGAAAATGGGTTTCAAAATGGGTGAGTATGAAGAAGTCTCCCGAGCAGAATGCCTATGGTATGAAAATAGGGACAAATGTAGTGATAAAAATAAAAATAAAAACACAGGTTTTGAGCTTAGAAAAGGAGAATCTAAGACCACATTGTATTTTTATTAACGTTTAAAAATATTCTGTTTTAGCTTTCACTGCGCTTCTTCTTAATCACATTTATCTGAGCCTCACTTTTACTTTAGGACCATTCCACAATTTGTTTTGCCTTTCTTAATTTTGCTTCTTTCAGCCTCGCTCTCAGCTGAAAAAGTGTATCACTTGTGAGTTTTGGCCCTGTTTTTGGAGTGTGTCAATATATGGGTATATTTCACAGACATGCACCATTGACACCATAGTGTAATGTGCTGTATGAAACACAAGAGGACGTTTCACTCACTAAATGTTTTCTTTCTGAAAGAAAGAAATTGCTCATTTTATTTTTATCATAGGACAAAATATAATTTTTTTAATCTTTATTATTAATATTTAGATTTAGTTATACTTAATATTCACCAAGATAACCTGTGATTCTCTCTCGTGAAATTAACAATGAAAAAAAAAACTTTTTTTATATTTTCTGAAATAAGCCATTCATAAAATCCAGGATTCCTACCAAGATGATATCTAAAGTCTTCAATTATGCCACATCTGTAACTTGCATTTATATAATCCATTAGTGCACACACTTTCGTTGACCCTGAATATCCTTAGGGGGAGAATAAAATACTGAACTCACATTTTCACCCCCACACACACATTACAATTCACCTCATCTAATCCGAGTGCTGAGCATATTGGCAGGGATATTTGAGAATAAATTGAGTGTGAAGATTGAAAGGAATTAATGTGTACTTGACTATGAGCAGAATGCTCTCTGCTGTAGAGTGAAAAGGCTCGGTGACAAGGACATGGCTTGTATGGTGATTTGTACATTAAAGGTTGACTTAGCAAAGTCAATAATTGCTCGCTACTCTAGGGACATCTCTGTCTCCAAGCAATCAACCGCCTTTGTTCGATAAAAAAAAGACCAGAAGACAATTTCCAAAACAAATAGTCTCCCAGAGGCTCTTTCATGACCACCATCAAATTTCATAGACTGCATTAGCTGAAGTGCCACACAATTTTTCTATTCAGGAGCCTTAGATATGACTTACCTGTCAAATCGACCGGATAACTGACTCGAGGGTACGTGAGCAAGTTACAGCTGTGTGTCTATGTAATAACATTAGAGGCAAGTAACATATATGTCTAACCTCTTTGAAACTTAATATACTGTAGCACTATACCTACATATCATGCATTATATGAAATGTCAACTAACATATTTTGCATAAAACCTACAGTCAACACTGGAATGAATTTAACACAGATAAATAAAATAAATATTTAGGACATATTGCATATAATAGAGAAATAAAATGAATAAAACATAAAATAAGTGTTATTGGGTGCAGCGGGTAGGAGCAATGATTTTTAAACGGTGGTAACTCACGAAGATTATCATGTTTGATTCCATTTACCAATAAACATGCTTGAATGAAGACCATTTTTATTAAAAAAAATTAAAAGCTGCAGGGTTTTGCTGCAAAAAAGAAGCAAATGTGACATTTACATGCACAAGAAGAACCAAGATGCTTTGTAAAAATAATATAACTGCACAGATTGTACATTGGAAGACAGTTAAGGAATAATCACACTTAATACTAAAGTTTATTACAGTTTAATGAACTTTATAGTGTTCTTTAAAGGCACCTTTGCTTTTCAGCATGACTTTAAATGTTCCTAAGACTTTATAGAGGACAGTATAGTATCTTAACAGTAAGTCTTTTGAGTGTCTTGATGTCGTGGACTATTTGTATGACACAGTTCTTCATTCAGACGCATTTGCTTCTAGATTTGCAGGAAAACCCAAAATCAATCATTATATCATTTTATCTACAATGTCATATGTTGCTTTAAACTGAAGATTATTAGTCTTCATTATTGTTAGCACCCACTATTTAGATCACTGCTGCTCTGTTGTACATCCAAGCATATTGTTTTACTGCTGTTAATTGCACTATGGGTATCTCTGCATCATTAATGGATGTGACAATCATTGTACTGTCGATGCCTAAAATGTATTCAGCTTATGCACGGTGCACTTTTACAATTTTGTTACATTCTTTTTGCTTATATTTACTTTTACTTACTTCTACTTTGTATATGTGCAATAATGTACACTATATTGCCAAAATTATTTGCTCACCTGGCCAAATTATTGGAATCAGGTGTTTCTATTACTTCCATGGCCACAGGTGTATGAAATCAAGCAGTTTTATGACAGGTGGACCGGGTAGAGAGAGAGTTTTTTTAGGACTTGTAATGCAGTAAGACAAAATACATATAACAAAATTTGTACCAAAGAACTGGGTGCCTAATACTGGGTGCCTAATACTGGGTGCCTAATACTGAAATATTATCCACATAGTGTAGACAAGTGTTAGAATGTCCGTGCAAAATGAAAAATACACAGGCAATAGTCAGGCGATGAGCAAACCGCTATTTGATTTGCCGTGAAGTAATAGTTTTTGAAGCATTGGCTGTAGCCGTGCTCAGTATATAACTCATGTCCCGCCTTCTGACTGGATGTAGCGCAACACCGCACTCACTGCCAGTCACAAACCTGTCACAACACCCTTCAAACTACAGGATTTGGACTCACCAATAGATTCAAATATCAAACGATTAGATACATTTGGGGCTCTGTGGCTGATGAGCGGTTGATCATTAAGTCAGATGCATTGTGTCTCTAAACATTTCATTTTTTATCCCTGAGCAATTTGAGAATCTTGCCTTTAATCGATTTAATTGCAGACCTGTCGGCGTTTAGATAATCAAGGCTAAAATTGTGTACACAATGAACAATTCAGTCAGTTCCCGGTGTAGCGCTAGTATTTGAAAGGATATTAGAGTCAGGTGAATACAACTAACAATATACAGTAGAAGCTGCCTGAAAAGCTGCTCAGTTGGTAGAGTGAGCTGTTGGAAAATGGCAAGAGTGTCATTCGGGCTGCACCAATTGACAAGAGATTCAAATTATTAATCAGCTTCTCCATATCCCATGGATCTTATCTGTGCTGCTAAGAACAGCAAAGTAATAACAGAATACAACATTATTACATGACATACACACTAGCAAGCAGGAGAATGAGAATGAACGTGTTCAATAACAAGGAGCATGGGTGCAGCCATCTTATTACTGCCCTATGTGGAGTCAGGTTATTGTCTGTAACTGCTGGGTTGCTAACAGTAAGTAAAAACAGCCACAATGTGGAATTTATTGATTAACAACATGGCCGAAAGTTTCAACAATGACATATTTAATTATTAATAAACAGAAGACTTTTAACTGTTATATGTAATATGGATGTATAATGAAACATCTGCAAAACAAGCATTTCCTGTCATCAGCTATATAAAGTTGCTTCCTTAAACAATTTTCATTCGCTTGTCATGATGTGGCAGACTCCTCTTTCCCGACTTTCACGTGTCACGAAACTTCACAACTAGGAAAATGCTGGCACTGCAGAATATTCCCATGAATGCTAAATTAAGATCTACAGACAAAAGAAATAAAAAGAAAAAAACGATATCACTGATCAGTAGCAGCACAGATTTTTAAAGACGTTATCATTATGTATAGATTATGTAGCGTATCTGACAAAGGTGCCTGTAAATGAGCTGTTTCTATAGGAAATGCAAAGTATGACAATGAGTTCATTAATATAAACATCATTTATGCTACAGCTGGAACTAATGTTAGAGCTGCTGTTGTAGACAATTAATCACCACCTTCTGTCGAGAATTTAACCGCACTGTGATATACATATTAATTAAACAGGAAATGAGTGACATGAATTGTGAGCCTATATTGTAACGAGTTCTCCGTTTAGGAACACACAGGAGGAGGCAGAAGTAAATGCAGACAGGCTTTTTAATAATGAGACTTTTCAGAATAACAAAACAAAGAAATAAACTTGTAAATAAAAAAATTAAAACAGAACAAAGAACTAGACTTGTCTTGAAATCCATGTAGCATGAAACTACTAAACACATCTTAGGCATTTTTAATGCAGTGCACCGAGCAGAGCAACAGTCACAACTTAAATAGTTACCTACTTAGTGTGCGAATACTAAACAGCCGGGCTTATTAGTTCACATGACAGCCCCGTAGTTTGTGCTTCTGTAAACATACGCTGTCACAGAAAGCCGATGGTTACCATGTTCCATGAATCCCCCAGGTTGCCAGAATTCCTGACATTCATGTAGAATTTTAAATAATCATATCTTTTAGAGATACAGATTTTAAAAAAGAAATAAAACTTACAATGTTTCACATTTTTATTAGTACCTTATTATCTAAATGTGGGAAGTGCTGCCACCTCACAGCAAGTAGAACCTGGGTTCAAACGACCGGGGAAATTTCTGTGTCGAGTTTGCATGTTCTCCCTGTGTTTTCTCCCGTATTCCAAAGACATACATGCTCGGTGAATCAGTGTCTCTAAAGTGGCCCTTAGTGTGTGAATATGTGTAACTGTGTGTGTGCCCTATGATGGAGTGGCGCCATGTCTAGGTCTGTTTCTGCCATTGCACCCAGAATTTCAGGGTGGGTACCATATAGCCCATGACCCTGTGCAGATTCACTATCCCTCTTTTGTACATGTCCAAACTATCTCAACCGGCCCTTTCTATCTTTGTATCCTAATTTTCCAACCTGTGCTGTCCCTCGGATGTTTTCTTATTCCTGGTCACTACTAACAAGAACCTCAACTTAAGCTCTGAAACCTTCAGCTCTGCGTCCTGTCTCTTAGTCAGTGCCACTGTCTCCAAACAATACAACAAGGCTGTTCTAACTACTCACTTATATGCCTTCCTTTCACTTTTGCTGCAGCTCTTTTGTCATACATCACTCCTGACACTGATCTCCATCCACTCCATCCTGCCTGTACTCACTTCTTCTTCTTCACCTCTTTTCCATACTCCCCATTTCCTAGGACAGTTGATCCTAAGTGCCTGAATTCCTGCTCCTTTGTGACCACTTCTCCATGTAGCCTGACAGTTCTACCTGCCTCCCTCTCATTCATATACATGTATTCATTTTAAGTGTTGACTTTCATTCCTTTCTAAAACATACCTCCACCTCTCCAAATTCTTCTCTAGCTGTTCCCTGCTCTCACCACAGATCACAATGTCATGGTTACTCCTGTCTGACCTCATCTGTTAGTCTGTCCATTACCAGAGCAAACAAGAAGGGGCTCGGATCCTTGATGCAGTCCCATCTTTACCTTGAAGCTATCTGTCACTCCTACAGAACATCTTACTAGTGTCAAGCTATTCTCATACATGTCCTGCACCAGTCTTACATACTATTCAGCCACTCCGGACTTCCTTATACAATACCACAGTTCCTCCCTTGGCACCATATCATAAGCTTTCTCTAATTTCACAAAGAAAGTAGCTCTTTCTTTCTCTATACATCTCCATCAGCAAAGGAAATTTTCATCTCTTGTGCTCTTTCTTGGCATGAAACCATACTGCTGCTTACAAACAATCACTGATTGTCTAAGGCTAACTAACAACTTTCTCCCAAACCTTATTGTATGACTCATTAACTTTATGCCCCTGTAATTGTTACAACTCTGCCCATCACCCTTGTTCTTATAAATTGGTACAAATACACTTTCCCTCCAATCCTCAGGCATCATTTCACTCTCAAAAATCAAATTAAATAATCTAGACAAAAACACCATTTCCATCTCTCCTATACATTTCCATACCTCCACCAGTATGTCATTAGGTCTGACTGCTTTTTTCTACGTCCTTTTCAAATCTTTCCTTACTTCTTTCCTAGTAATCCTTGCTACCTCATGTTTAACTATTTCCAGGCCTTCCACTCTTCTTCCCCTGTCATCTCCTCAAAATACTTCTTCCATCTTTCCCTCAACCTCTCTTTACCTGTCAGTACATTTTCATTTCTATCCTTCATTACCCTGACATATTGCACATCCTTTGCCGCTCTATCTCACTGCCTTGCAAGGTGATACAACTCCTTCCTTACTGTCTAACCTCTCTTACAACTTATCATAGGCCTTCTGTTTAGCCTTTTCTACCTCCCTGTTTGTCCTGCGCTGCATCTCTAATTACTCCTGCTTACTCGCTTCATGTCTCTCTGTCCCATTTCTTATTAGCTTTCTCTGAATAACTGCATAACTGCAAAAATATTATCTGATCTAGATATTTCATGTAATCTTTAAAATGTTGGGACAGGAAAATGTTTACCCTTAAGTAACCCTTAAAAAATTTGAATAACAGTGTGGGTAGGAAGTGCAGTTTTATTAAATATTCACAGGACAAAGGCAAAGTTCTATGCAGATAATCTGAATAAACTACAGTCTTAGAATCACTCACTCTACTATCATGGAATAGCATCAAATAACTGCAACTAATTCAAAACCGAACTGAAGTTAAATACATACAACTTGGAGAGAAATTTGGAAACTGATGGCAAAATATAGATATTTGGTTTTTACCTCTATATTTGAAATATTTTAATAGTTGTGTATAATACCCAGTTTCAGTCAATCCCTTTGACAGATGCCATTACTTCTGTTTTGACTGCATTAAAAGCAAATGGAGAAATAGTACTAGTGATTTGAGGTCATATCACAGGTGATGAGATAGCCTTTCAAATGATGGAGTTGTCACAAACGTTTATCCATCAGAGCAGAAAGAACTTGGTTTCATTTTGAGAAATTAAGACCTTGGATGGCTTTGTGAATAAATACGCCTGCATAATGGGGAAACAAATCTCAAAGCAGTCCCCGTTCTCACACATCTTCAATCATGTGCCAGTTAGACTGCCAAATATCATGTCTTTGTATTTAATATGTTTCTGTGGATTGTGGATTCCACTTTTTGTGCTGTTTCATCCTGAGATCGCTGACAAAGGAAATCTACAGCATTGTTTGGATGGGAGATGATATTCTATGGGATCAGCGATAAGAGACATTATGATCAGAGTTGTCAGATCTGAACAGGAAATTAGGCAGTGAGGCTTTTCACATCTCTATCTTTGTCTTTACAAAAATGTAAAAAAGCATTTTGTCCGGGTACGGCAGGAGTAACAGGTCGGGTACCCAGGTAGCCAGGTTGTTCCTGCCCTTGTGCCCAGAGTTGCCTGGTTGTTGGCTACTCCAAATACCACCCATGAATTTTATTGTTAATAAAATCCTTAAAAACTGGCTAACATTACTTAAATAAACTAAATTAGCTTTTTGTAGCATTTGTATGTCAAATGCAAAGAAAACAAAGGGCCTTCAATATCCCTTTTGTTCATTTCGGTCATTATGCTTTTTCTATTCTATTCACCAGGGGTTGTCACATCAAGTCACTCGCATTGCCGATTTCTCATTTTTTACACTGGATGCCCTACCTGTCTCAACCTTCACCCTTTCTGGCTAAGGACCAGACAATTTAGAGTCTCTAATTAGCATGCATGTCTTTAAACTGTGGCGGGAAACAAGAGTACCCAGGGGAAACCCACACAAACTTAATACGCTGAAATATTATACACAAATACTAGCTGATATTATTGCTTTACTTATAAATGTTTTGCGTGTTCAACACTTATATTAATATATAATATATGTTATTTTACTTACTTCATCTTAACTTCTGCTTATATTGCGCCCTGTGACAGGTAAGTCACAGGCACGTAATTATTACTCCCCCAGTTCAGCTTGGGTCCTGTAGTTCTTTCTGGCAGTCATTTTAGGATCTGAGGATTCCTGGTGATGGTAGGTGCAGCGTTCCTTATACAAACACACAAATATAGAAATAGTTACCCTATTTCTTAAAAAGACAAATATCCAGGTTTAAATTAAATAGAGGCATGGTGGTGCAGTGGTAGTGATGTTGCCTCACAGCAAGAAGGACCTGGGTTTGATCACCGGGGGGCGACCTGGAAAATTTCTGTGTGGAGTTTGCATGTTTCTCTGGGTACTTCGTGAGACTGTGTGTGTATGTGGGCAGGAACAACTCTAGACAGGGCACGAATCCATAATAGGGCAAACACACACAATCGCACACATTAACACACTAACAGTCAATTCTAACAGTCAATTTAGAGATACATATTAACCTATCATGCATGTCTTAGAAATGGGGAAAACCCGAGCGAACACGGGGAAAGCATGCAAACTTCACACAGAAACCCGGGACCTTCTTGCTGTAAGGCCACAGCACTATCCGTGCCGCCCTGTACAAAAAAGTAGAGAAAAATTGCAAATTGTAAATGATAACGGAATGCAATAGTGTAAAAGTTTCAAAATTCTATATTTTATTCAGAATAGAACAAAGATGACACATCAAATGTTTAAACTGAGAAAATTTATTATTTGAATAGAAAAATTAGGTGATTTTAAATTTCGTGACAACAACACATCTTGTAAAAGTTGGGACAAGGCCATGTTTACCACTGTAAGACATCCCATTTTCTCTTTTCAACAGTCTGGGGATTGAGGAGACAAGTTGCTCAAGTTGAGGGATAGGAATGTTAACACATTCTTGTCTAATGTAGGATTCTATTTGCTCAACTGTCTTACGTCTTTTTTGTCGTATCTTCCTTTTTTGATGTGCCAAATGTTTTCTATTGCCGAAAGACTGGCAAGTTCGGTACCCGAACCTTCTTCTATTTAGCCATAATTCTATAATTGATCCAGTATTTGGTTTGGCATTGTCATATTGGAAAATGCAAGGTCTTTCCTGAAAGTGACGTTGTCTGCATAGGAGCAATACCTTTCCGCATGGATGGTGTCCTTTTAGATGTGTAAGCTGCCCATGCCACACTAAAGCAACCCCAGAGCATTAGGGTTGCAGGCCTCTGAACTGAGCGCTGATAACAACATGTGCCGTCCTTTAGTCCGAATGACACGGTGCCCCTGATTACCATAAAGAACTTTACATTTTAATTCATCTGACCACAGAACAGTTTTTACACGTGTTTAGATACGGCTACTTCTTTGAACTATGGAGTTTTAACTGCCAATGGCAGATGCCACAGTGAATTGTGTTCACAGATAATGATTTCTAGAAATATTCCTAGGCCCAATTTGTGATTTCTAATACAGAAGCATGCCTGTATGTAATGAAGGGCCGAAGATCACTGGCACCCAGTATGGTTTTCTGGCCTTGATTCCTACACACTGAGATTCTTATAGATTCATCAAAATAGAAATTTTGATGATATTATGCACTGTAGATGATGATATGTTCATAGTATTTGCAATTTTACACAAAAATCCTTTCTGATATCACTTCACTATTTGTCTGCACAGGATTGGGGAATTGGTGATCGTCATCCAATCTTTACTTCTGAGATCCGCTGCCACTCCAAGATGTTCTTTTTATAGCCAGTCTTTTAAATGATGTATTGCCAATTGACCTAATGGGTTGCAATTTGGTTTCGGTTTTTTTCTAATTTTTCTAGCCTCTTATTGTCCCATCCCAACTTTTTTGAGATGTGTTGCTGTCACTACATTACAAATGAGCCAATATTTGGCATAAAATTTCAAAATGTCTCACTTTCCACATCTGATATGTTGTCTATGTTCTATTGTGAATAGAATATCAGGTTTTGAGATATGTAAATAATTGCATTCCTTTTTATTTACAATTTATACTTTGTCACAACTTTTATAGAATCGGGTTTGTATGAGTTCATTTATCAGTAATTCGTAAGCCAAAAATGTAATTATGGAACTTCACTCAAGCGTCTATATATAGATTATTTGGCACAACAAGATGAATACTTTATATATAGCCACATGACAAGAATACACCATCGGTGTGGTGTCTTTGTGGTGTGTGCATGTACAAGTCACTGAGTGTCAGAACAGCCTGTACATTATTGTCACATGAGGAAATCTTTTATCTCTATTTGTACTAAAGTACAAATAGATTTGGGGATTTTTTTATTTTTATTTTAAATAAAAAAAATATATATATATATATATATAATGTGACTATAAATCTTATCTTATTACTTATATATTACCATTAAATTAATGTGAGTAATTTGTGTCAGTGTGTCTGTAATAAAACTAAATTTATAAAATGGATTTGACTCCATTAGCTGATTATACTTGAAACAAAATTATCTGAACTTAACAGCAGTAATTGAACGGAGGATAACCCAGGATAACTCTATGAGGGGGAGTTGTATCTGTCAGTCATTTCTTTATAACAGTATTCTACTCAAATCCTGGAGATAAAGCTGTGTACAGCGTTCCGAAGCGAATTATATAACCATTGAAAAAGTGCAACAAGGAAATGATGCATTGACAAACAAACAGTAGAGCTCGGTGTACCTGTTTGCGTATGCATTTTGGTGAGATGGAGCTTGACAAGCACCCCGCAGTCACTCTGAATTCTAAGCAGACGATCGCTTTTGCCATCCAATGGTGATTAGAGCTCGGATTACCTCAGTGTAAAATGTGCTCTGCTTGTTGTAAAGGGAGGCACTTCATCAGTGTTTATGCATGTAGATTAATGTATTTCCTGTTTTTCTTCTTCCCCAGGGGTGAGAGGAAACTAATCACAAGAGGTCTTGTGATTTCATTACACACAGAATAGCGTGTCAACTGGCAAACCTGATGCATAATAAAGAAAGCTAATAAAAAAAAATAGGAGCGGGTGCCCTTGTCTTGAACCAATGCAACCGGAGAGAAGAACTTCCGAAAAAAACGAAACAATGAGCCTTCTGCATATTCTCATTCAAAAGAATGTCACATTTACATTTTATATTACTGTGTACAGAGTATTTTGGTCACTGTATGACCAGGGAAAGAGAATTGTAATTAGCAAAGAATTGTACTGCATTCTTTGCTAACAGCCTACAGTCAGAGATGAAATAAGTGTTAGCAAAAATAATAGACAGAGTAAACCAAAGGCATATCAAATTAACAAGAGCATTGAGGAAGAATAATCTGAGGAATAATAATAATCTGAGAGAAAAAAAAATTAAATTAAAGCAGCGGTCAAAAACGAAACTCTGTAATACCATCGTCCACTTTATTTCTTGTTTGTTTCTAGACTATTTGAACAATGGATCACCTAATACAAGTATAACCAGATACATTATACAATAATATCTTACTGGATTGTTGTTTAAAGTAAAATGTTAGTTGT
>JAOUQV010000031.1:6606919-6624376 GCA_028565295.1 Aspidoras spilotus | reverse complement strand
ACATTAAAGACACCTGGTGCCACACTCTAATCAGCTAATTAACTCAAAACACAATCATGGGGAAGACTTGACAGTTGTTTAAAAGACAACCATTGACACCTTGCACAAGCATGGCAAGACAGGTCATTGCTGGCTGTTCACAGAGCTCTATGTCCATGAACATTAATACAAAGGTGAAGGAAAGGAAAAGATGTAGTACAGAAAAGTGTACAAGCAATAGGGATAACAGCACCCTGGAGAGAATTGTGAAACGAACCCCATTCAAAAATGTGGCGGAGATTTACAAAGACTAGACTATCGCTGGAGTCAGTGCTTTAAGAACCATTGACATATGCAAGACATGTGTTACAGCTGTCACATTCCTTGTGTCAAGCCTCTCTTAAACCAAAGACAGCGTCAGAAGCGTCTAGAGACAAAAGAGACTGGACCGCTGCTGAGTGGTCCAAAGTTAAGTTCACTAATGAAAGAAAATTTGGCATTTCTTTTGGAAATCAAGGTATCAAAGTGTGGAGGAAGAAAGCAGAGGTACAGAATCCATGTCACTTAAGGTCTAGGTTAAAGTTTCCAGTTTTAGCACACCTCATGCTTCCTGCTGACCAACTTTTAGGAGATGCTGATTTCGTTCTCCAACAGGACGTGTTACCTGCACACAGTGCCAAAGCTACAAATACCTGGTTTAAGGACCATGTTATTCCTGTTCTTAATTTGCCAGCAAACTTACCTGACCATAACACTATAGAAAATCTATGGGGTATTGTAAAGAGTTAAATGCAACATGCCAGACCCAACAATGCAGTACAGCTGAAGGCCACTATAGGCACAACCTTGGCTCTCATAACACATTAGCAGTACCAGACTGACCGACTACATGCCACGCTGCAATGCTGCAGTAATTTGGGCAAAAGACGCCCCAAATAAGTATTGAGTGCTGTATGTGATGATACGTTTCATGTTCATATTTTACAGTTGGCAAGCATTTCTCAAAATGTCTACAGTAATATTCTAATTTTCTGATATAGTGAATTCGGTTTTTTATTAGTTGTCAGTTATAATTATCAAATTAAAAGAAATAAACACTTGAAATATATCAGTCTGTGTGTAATCACTTTTTGAATGGAATTGCTGAAATAAATCAACTTTTTCATGATATTCTCATTTTATGACCAGCACCTATATTTAATGTGTTTTTATATCATTTCAGCATAACAAACACTGAGGGTAACGTCCAATTTCATATTATCGTATAATTGCAAAATTATGAAAACACAATTTTAAATGCACTCATATGCAAGATCATATTTTCTGACATGTAATGAGAAGCAGTGTATGGATAAGATGGTGCTTTCTAATTGCATGTACTGTTAATTGAATGGCAATTCATATTTTTAAGTGATAGTCAGTACATTGCACATACATATACACACCAAACACAAACCACAATAAAACTCTTTCTTATGCCATGTAACAGCTCTAACAAATATAGCATATGATCTTTTACCAGCACTTGGCAGTTAATCCAATATTCAACCTGCAGAGTAAGGAGTTTTCACAGAAATGGAAAGAAGCTACACGCAAGATTAAACAGAATTTAGAATTGTGCTTTCTCTTGCAAAGTATGACAACAGTTAAGCTTTTTTGTGAGACAGTGCTTAATTGCGGGTGAGATTCTTTTGTCGTCTGAACTGACCTTTCACATGATTTATAAGAACTTGACCGACTTGATTTATAACAACTTGACCAAGGGCAAATGATGAAAAGCAAGATTAGAATAAGATGTGTTAATGGCTTCAATCTGATTTCCAAAGCTGTTATGAGGGTCATCAAATAGACTTGGATGAGAAAGCCTTACCAGCACCCCGTCTGAAAGGGCAATATTTAACACTTTATCCACATAACTACACATCTTTATACCTCTGTCCAGTTATTACACCTATACGCTGTAAGCTCAGGAAATACACTAGCTCAGAAATGAACAGAGACTTTAATTTAGCTCCACATAATCTAGACCCTTGTATAGAATGTGTTTCTTTTCTGCTGCTGCACAATATATAATAATATTGTGGGGAAGAGACACAACTGATTTTCTTCTCTGAATTTTATGCATCCTCCAGATAGGTTTATCACAGCTACTTACACTACATTATTTACAGTCTTATGTCTTTAGTGGCCATCTTTTGCACGCATTTTACTAAAATGGGAAAAGATAAAGTGAAGTGCTGTAGCATGCCCACAGATACAACAAATATGTCATTATTATAAATGTAATACCTCGTGGCTTTGTTCACAGGAGGCTGCAAAAATCATGTCATTTTACCTTGATTTCACAGGTGCATTTTTTCAGTAGATTTATCCATTTAATCACAGAACAAAATGAAAATTAGGAGAAGGAAAATGACTAGGAAAATCATTTTGATTCATTTTTTTGATTCAGCCACTAGACATATCTTTAAATAAATAATCTTTGCTTGTAAACACATTTTTTTGAAATAATACATACATCCTCAGTGACAGCCCCATCTTCATCATCACAACGCCTGCCACCAAAGCTAATAACATTGTTAGTACTGATCAACTTTTCCTGTTCAAAGTGAGGAAATTCAAATTTGTGTCTCTTGCACGTTATCTTTTGAGCTGGCTTGGATTAGTAAAGGTTCATGCACAGAGCTATGCAGGGAGCCTAGTGTCGAGGCATGGTTGTAAGCACTCTTGTATGAGTTGTAGTGGTTGTAGTGCTCGTGTTCCATTGGAGGAAGAGTGAGATGGCTTTCTATCGCTGGAACCCCTGTCAGTTCATCATCTACATTGATGATTTCGATTGTGCGAGTTGGCCCATTGTGATCTTGCTGGTGGTGCTGCTTTCGCATCTTGTAGAATATAATTAGCATAACAGCAGCCATGAGTGTGATTGCCACAAAGCAGCCGATGATGATCTTGGTGGTCTTCATTACTTCCTCTAAACCATTGAGAGGTCCCTCAGAGTCTATGTCCGTCACAGGGATGGTGTAGGCTTTTTCTGTGGCTAGTGGGGTCGCTCTTGTAGTAGATGATGCCACCCAGCCAAAAGAAGGTTGCTCAGAGGTCCTACTTAGACCATCAATCGGTGTCTCGATGGTCTCAACAGTGACTGTGGTGAAGTAACTGAACCCACTGTTGTCTATTGAGGTCACGTTGAGGACTGCTGAAGCTGAAATGTTTCCCAGCATGTTGCTGACCATGCATGTGTAGTTCCCCGTGTCATGCATTGTCACACTGGTGAAGTTCAGTGTTCCATCATTTTGCACCATGACTCGTGCCTGGGATGCCCCATGAGTCATAATGGAGCCATTTGGTGTTAGCCAACTGACTGAGGTCAGAGAATTTGTCCGACATTTAAGCTCCACTGCTATTCCCTCAGTAACATTAAGGTCTGCAGGAGGCTCAACAATGACCGGGGCATAACACTGAAAGTAGCTCTGGTCCAGCTCACCAATGTAACGCCCCTTGAGGCTTGGAGGAGAGTTACAGCGAGCACAGCAGCTGGTGTTAGTTGGTACAGTTTCCCTTAGCCACCAGCTTAACCACAGGATGTCACAGTTGCAATTCCAGGGATTATGGTGTAGATGTACTCTCTGTAAATGGCGCAAAGGAGTGAAAAGGTCATGGGGCACCAATGTGAGGTTATTGTGAGCCAGGTTCAACTCACTTAGTGACTGAAGGTCATCAAAAGAGTTCCTTTCAATTGTCTGGATCTGGGAATGCATCATCCACAGCTTCTGGAGGTGGATAAGACCCTTGAATGAACCAGGCTGGATCACTGTCAGCTGATTCCCTGACATCTCAAGCTCATCCAAGCGAACTAAGGGTCGAATGTTGGGGACCTCCTTGAGGTTACACATTCCCATGTTCAGGTAGCGCAAATTGCTTAAGCCCTCAAATGCTCCATCTGAGATGTAGGAGAGACGTTTGAGCTCCCCCAAATCCAGCCTTCTTAAGGATGGTAAACGGTTGAAAGCATAGGCTGGTATGCTCTCAATTGGGTTATTCCTAAGCCATAGTTCTTTGAGCTTAGACAGATATTCAAAAGCTCCATTTGGGATGGTTGTTAGGCGATTGTCAAAGAGCTCCAGGGTGTTAAGACTGGTTAGCCCATTGAAAGCACCAAACTCAATGTTGCGTATATAATTTTTGCTAAGTTGGAGGATCTCTAAGTGTCTTAGATGCTTAAAACTGTCCACTTTGATGACCTGGATATAATTGTCTTGTAGGTTTAGATAGCGTGTGTTGGTGGAAATACCATCAGGGACTTCTCTGAGTCCTCTACGTGTGCATATGACCTTGCTAAATTGGTTGCTGCAGGAACATACAGAGGGACACGTTTGGGCCCTTACTAATCCTGCCACTGCGAGCAACTGCAGAGCCAAGAGCAAGAGGAATAAGGGGTCAAACCAAGCCCCTTTCCATCTAGGACCTCTCATCATCTGGTGCTGATGGTAAGAGGTCATCTTGTTCAACATTCATAATTTATCATCTGCTGATTCCATCACCCCAAATGATGCAGCCTGAAAAAAAAAAAATATTTGTTAGTGATGTCATGACTGAGAGTGTCATGATTTATAAATGTTTCCATAGATAAGCTTCTCCAATTAGCAATACCACCACTGGGACAACCCTGAGAATGCCACAACAGCGGTCGTTCCCTTTATAAAGGGTCCCAAGTAATTATTATATATGTGAGAACTCATGGGAAAGCATTTTAAAAGGTTGCATATGTTGTGATTATGGAAATAAGCTAAAAGAAATTCCTAACACTAAAAACACATTGAATCATCGTCCACACTTGCAAGTGCTTTACAAATGTTCTTTAAAATTAAGATTCTAAAGTAGACCGGTAAATAACACAATTATAGATGTTGTACATTTTAGGTGTAATTCTAATATCTGTGTATGTGTAATGTGAAATATTGAGTAATATAAATTGCAGCATCTCCAGTACTTGAACCTTTTTAAGAAGTATTTTAGCCAGTGGTAGTTCGGAGGTTAATACATTGGGCATGAGTTCAAATGCTGACACTGCTGGGCCCTTATCCATCAACTGCTTGGTTATATAGAAAAAAGATAAATGTAAGTCGCTCTGAATAAAAGTGGCTTCCAAATGTCGTAAATGTAATGTCAATGGAAAAGTACCTGAGCACAGTCTTTCAGTCCGCAATGAAAAATAATTAACATATGGAAATCGTAAAACAACAGACTGCCAGATAATTTGAAAATGCATACAGGTCCCAGAGGACTGAGTTCTAGTTCTGGGTTTCTCCATACAGCATGCTACTGGCCTAAAGCACCATTTAAACCTACTAGAAACACACTAGTAGTGGCATATAGAAAAGTTACTGTCTATAAGATGACAAAATAAAAACATCTGATTATTCATGTCTGATTATACTAGTCTACACGTTTTTGATGACGTCACTAATAAAAAGTATATTGTTAGAGTGTGTTTTAGTATGTATGTGAGAGAGAAGAAGTGGCAGAAACAAATAGAGATGAGGAAAATGAGAGAAATGGATGAAACCATAATGAGTCACTAACCCAAACTGCTGGCAGGATTAAACATGATCTCAGTGTGTGTAGTGTGTTATTACATGTTTAAATCACATATCCAAAATGTGCATCACATTGCTCAGTACACTGAATCTCTATTATTTGTTTGGCAAAATGTGAACATTTTTCAAGACAGATGTGCATATCACATAAGAAATTGAAAGCTATGCTAAAATGTTATTGAATTAGCTGCACCGAGTCACAGATGCATAGAAATAGAACTGAGAAGCGTAATTGACATAGCACTGTGAGATGGGTCTTCCAGGGGACATACTTTTAATGGGATGCATGATTCTAATCAGGCCACATCCTAGCAGGCGCTCGCTTATTTAAATCAATAATAACCAATGAATACCAAAGAGGACAGACCGAATTTTCTCAGTATGTATTAAACTCCACCAAAATAGGAGTTAATGTCCAAAACGATATCTATATTCAGTTTTCATGCTAAAAAAATCGAGTTGTCCATAAATAGAGATTAGTGCATACTAAGCTCTTGACTGCCCACACAAACCTAAAATAGACTGTGTTAGACATTGCCTGCTGTTCCTGCTTATATGTATTTCAAAAATGCTAACACATATCCAGCTAAGATACACCATTGTATTGCTTATGTAATGAAACGACCAGATTTAAAAGCGCTACTAGACAATCACATTTTTTTTGTGACATACCTTTACCAGGGCTTTCATCTAAATGATTTGTGTATAACTACTATTTTGGTATTGAGTACAACCGAAGAATTATTCTAACGTAAAATCATGGCAGTGCAGCCATTATTTAGTCTATCTATTCAACAGCTTTATAAAACACATTATTCCATTTTATATTTAAGCTTATTGTTTTCACTCCACAGTGGGTTTATAGTCCATGTGATAAAAACAAAAAATGTCCCCAGTGACTCATCAGCACTTGCAGCATAAAAAATGAGTAATTAAAGGAAGAGAGGTGAATGTCAGTACAAGATGATAAACTTGAGCCAAGGGGAAGAAATCGAGCAGAGCCTGGAGTACTTTGAAGCACTAAACCAACCGTCTAATCAAATGCTTTGATATATTAAATGCATTATGCTCTACAATAATTCATTATATAATAATTATATAATTTCATGCATATTGCAAAGGAAGGCATTCAGGACTGGTATGACTTGAAGGTAAGTTGATCCCTCTACTGTATTATCTTATGTAAATAATGGTGATTCATTGATATGCATTGTCATAAACCTTCACTGGATCACGGTGTGTGACTGCATGGATCAGTTAGCTTTCTCCAATACCCTCTGCCTCGTGTTGTGTGTAGCAGTCTGGCCCTGATAATCCATCAGTATTATGAATATATACAGCTGTGTTCAAATAATAGCAATGTATGTTTAAAAATGGGAGTAAAACTCATTCATAAGTACAGTTATTATTTACATGCATTGGAATAATAATTCAAATGATTTATGATGATATGACAACTTTCCACTGTTACACAGCATTTCTTGTTTTTTCCTCAGAAACAGCTTTTTTGATGTCACCCCTCACGTTTTCGGATCGGATTAAGGTCCGAGGATGCTTCGCTGTCTTCAGTGTGACTTGAATTTACAATCTGAAAAGTACAATCTGAGCATCAGAATAGGGAAGAAAGGTGATTTAAGTGACTTTGAATTTGGTGTGGTTGTTGGTGTCAGACCGGGTGGGCTGAGTATTTCATAAACTGCTGATCTACTAGTATTTTCACACACAACTATCTTTAGGGTTTGGATGGTCTCAAAAAGAGCGTAAGTGGCCTAATAAAGTGGCCAGTGAGTTTGTGTGTGTGCATATTTATATATACGTTAATATATAGTAAATATAGTACAGGGTGGGCCATTTATATGTATACATACACACACACATATATATTCACATATATCTATACGTATCCATATAAATGGCTCACCCTGTACTATATACACTATGCTTTATGCTAGCAGGGATACTTCTTCTCCTTTTTCTTCTTTCTGCATCTCCCTTTATCTGGGGCTGCCACAGCAAGTCAATCTTTTCCATCTCACTCTGTCCTCTGCATTTTTTGCTTTCGCACTAACTACCTGCATGTCTATATTGACCACATCCATATATTTCCTCTTTGGTCTTCCTCTCTGACCCTTGCCTGGCAGCTCCATCACTAACATCCTAGCAGGGCTACTTAATACCACATAATCCACTTTCACTCATCTATCCAACAGAATCAGTTTATGTACATCCATGTTGTACGACCTTCCTTAAACTTCTCTCCATTCAAACTTTGTGACACAAAAAACACTTTTTTCAAAACTATGGACAATAGATACTATTAATAGTTATAATAATTTCTAAAACACAATAATATTATATTATTAAACTATATACTACTACATATCATGTACAAATATAATATTTTGTCATGCATAGAACAAGCCATGTCAAGACTCTCTCTAAGGAGCTGCTGTCTGCTTCTGAAGTCAGACTGGTTCATTCATTCATTCAATTACCCACAAAGGTCTGACAGTAAAAAGCCCTATTGATCTGCAAGACCGGCTGCAGCGGACAGAATCTCTGCTCGAATGGCCGTAACTCTATATCAATCATCCTCTACATTTTACTTCACGATCAATGCCTGACATGCTCTTCCCAGTGCACTACTGGACATTAGAAATAAGTGTCATTGTGATTGGAAGGAAAACACTCAACAAGAAGTTGGTGACTGAAACCTTGATTGTATGGATGTTTGGATTTAAATGACAGTTGTCGTTTCCAGCATTACCCATTAAATACCTTTACAAATGATTTTCTTTGTAGCTAATGAGCATCATTGAGTGCTCATCATTCATCATTACCATTTTAATTTGAATTTTATATATGACATATTTTCTGGCATATTTATTTTTCTTTTAATTTGATGAGCCATTCTTGAGCAATTTTAAATTAGCAGGTAATTTTCTACATTCAGTGCTTATTGTAAAGGACAAAAAAAGCCAATTTACAACCACAACATTAACTATAATTGCAAATGAATAAGTCTTAAAATTATAGTTTAAAAATGTGAGTATATTTGTCAAACTTTAGAGAACAATTATCATTGAACCACAAACATATACAATACTGTTCAAAAGTCTTGACTTCATATTTGTTTTATAGAAAACATTATCCTGTAGATGCAAATTTTATGAATTCTAAAATACTCTCAGTATAAAAATATATTTGCAAGAATTCATTTTCATCAGAAAATATAATGTTACATATAAATATCTGTATTTCAGTAAATAAAGCAAAAAATCCATCAACACATTTAAGACAAAAAACCTAATGATCACTGCTGGGTTTTATAGCGAAAAAGAAGCAAGTGTGACAGTCAGAGTCTCCAGAAGAAATTGTCCAATTCTCCAAGACACTCATTAATTCTTACCAGAACATTCATGTACAGTACTGTAAAAACTATTTAGGTACATGCAAAGACATGACGTAAAGCATCATGTAAAGATGCCTTCAAAAATAATGAAACTCTTTCTACCTACAAAAAAACTGAGTGAAATTGTCTGGTGTGTTTATTTTTTAAACAGTGTTCCAATGTACAATTTGTTCAGTTTTATAAATAAATTATTATAGATTAACTTGGAGAATCTAAGTTCTTCAGGAGATTTTTACTGTGACACTTGCCGATTTTTTGTGAAAATTAAGCTTTTATTAATTTAAGTATGAAATTATTTACTAGAGACAATGATATAATGTTTATTTCTCATACTATTTAATTATTATATTTTTATTATAAATTTCTCCTCATTTCATGTAAAACTTCAGAATTAAAGTGTTTGCACAGCATAAATTCGCATAAGCTTTATCACAGCAACTATATGGGAAAGTAGTCAGCTTTGTTTGCCCTACAACTATAAAAGGACAAACACCAAACAAAAGCAAGTTCTCAGGAGACGTAGTGTTTAGAACCGGGGGCTTACACAGAAGTTTTGGCTGACAGGCAGACAGCCAAGGTCTTTACTTAAACGCGAGTGTGTAGCAGTCAAACGAAAAGCTTTAGGGAAGGTAGTTCTCTGCAGAATCCATGCAAGTCTGAAACAGTAGTACAAGCGCATTCTGTTTGCCTTGACTGAATGATAATAAGCATAAAGTTGGATGTGTTTTGAATTATACACCAGCGTATACACATTAAACATTATAGTCACTATTTCAAGGGTTTAGCCTGAATCCATTTTATTTTAATGCATCAATAACCAAAATGCACTTTTATTTCTGTGAAAGAAATTTGATAATGTTGTTTAATTAATTTTATTTTAAAATCTAGTTTGATTTGCAGATCATTTCATCCAAATATATAAGAAAACCAAGTACTTCTTTGCACTTGGGCTGAAATGTAAAAATATATACAATACCTGCCTTTAAAGAGCACATCAAGCTGATTATTTAGACAAAAAAGAGGTACATCATCTATAATAATGCACATTTCCAACCGTCTGAAATCCTTATGATAGAAAGCAGAGGTGTTCAACCTGATCAAGTCCTCTGAGACTAATAACAGGTAAAGTATATTCCATAAAATCACCAGATTCTGTTAAACCAACTTGTGCTACTGCCATTATCACCATTACGACACATAAATCATCAGAATAATGTCTACAATCAGACTTTTTCTCCCTGTTTGGACGTGTCAGATTAGTCTGCAAGGAATGCTCCTAATGTTCATGCTGATTACTTCCTAATGCCTGGCCTTCTCAACAAGCTCGAACTGTAGCCAGTTCTGCAGAGCATCTCAGGTGAGCATGTTACCCTAAAATCAGGGCACACTCATTATGGTAGATGTCAGCTCAAATGGAAGACATTTCTAGTACATGAGCTTAGAGGAATCCGGATGGGGTTTGATAATAGTCAAAACCTTAAATAGAATGTGTAGTGCTAATAGATGAGTCAGTAAAATGATTTCTTTTTTGTTACAGTGGCCCATGAGTGCACATTCAAAAACACACGAACTGACCTCAGAACACACACAAAAGCTCCTTATTTAACATGGATGACTGACAAAATGCAGAATACATCATTCTGAAAGGGCACTGATATTGAAGTTAACATATGCAGTCAATGATTTAAAATGCTCTTGACCTGTATAAAGCTTTATAGTTCATTCAGAAGAAGTTATTACTCCTAATTATAACTGGATATTTATACTGGTTCTTTTACAATCAGGATTCTGATAATTATATATGATATAAGCCATGTGACAAATCAGGAATATGACGTTCGCCAAAGCCCTTTCTGTATGCCGTATTTTCGGAATTTATGGTCATATTTTTGGTATTGTTTTTGAATTCTTGTTAGAATAATAAAAGCAGGGATTGTATGTGTTTTTATTTTGGAAAACTAAAAACAAAAATACATATAAGATTTTACGTCAGCAATACACGTCTATGTAACATCTAACTAAAAATAAAACTCTTCCATATTTCTGGAACATGTCTGGGTGACATGGCATGTGTAATGTACCACTCTTTGGGTTACCAGATTTCTCAGACTCCTTACAGTTTTGTAATTTACGTTTGGTTATTTTTGTTCAATTTTAAGTTAAGTCCATCATTTCTTTTGCTGGTTTTTCAAATATTTATGAATTTAATTATATTTCACAACACCTGCTTACATTAAATGATGACTGAATTAGGAGCACATGGCTAATGATATGTTGATCCTCTTTTGATTAATTATTGCATGCAGACTTTAGTGAACAGACACCAGAAGTGGTGAACATCCTCCATATACAGTGAAAAGAAAACGTATGTTAACCCATTGGAAATATCTTTCTGCATTAATGGATGAAAGTCCCAAGTATAGTTAACCTAATACCACATAAACAATTATAATATTTCATATCATTGGACACATCCATTAAATATTCACAGTACTGGTGGACAAGTAAACTTCATTTATGGTATTTACTTTAACATAGGTTAATTAGAGTCAGGAAGTAAAAACCTGGAGTCCAATCAATGATACAATACTGGAGCAAGGTGTAGAGCTACGTTGACTTATAAGACACTCAATGTGTTTTAGGTTTGCTATTCACAAAAAGAATCTACTAATGTGAACATTTTTCTTAGAAGATGAAAAAGAAAAGTATAAAGAAAAGTATATTTATATAAACAGGAAAGAGTTACAAATAATCTACAAGACCTTAGGTATTAACCATTTTACATTTAGACAAATTGTCTACAAATGGAGACGAGGCTTGAGGGTATCATTGGAAGTGGTTAACATCTCTGTTCATGAATCTACCATATGCAAATCACTGAACATAGTACCCATGGCAGGACACCACAGAGGAAGCTGCTACTGTAAAAAAACATAATTGCATACCTCCAACAATCTCCGACACTACTTGGAAAATGTTTTTTGGACTGATGAAACCAAGGCTAAATTGGTCATTAAGAAGAAGCAGCGTAAAAAGGGAACTGCATACCAATATGAATAAATCATCGCAATTGTGAAATACGGAAGTGGAAGTATCATGATTTGTGGTTGCTTTCCTGATTCAAGGCCTGGATTGTTTGCCAGAAAACAAGAGAGCTGTTCAGACCAGACATCCTAAGAATATTGCTAAACTGAAGAAATTCTGTATTTGGAATATGGAAGGATTGTCTATAATTTCTCCTGAATGTAAAAGTCTGATCAGCAGCTACCGGAATCACTTGTTGCAAGTTATTGCTGGCGAAGAAGGTTCAAGCAGTTATTAAATTCCACTATATTTACTTTGAATATTTAATGGATGTGTCAAATACTGTAAAGACATTCATTGATTCATTCAATTATTATCTTGCACTTAATCCACAAGAGGTCACGGGCCAGCCGACGTTGCTCACCTGGCAAATCTGGGCGCAAGGGCAGGAACAACCCTAGACAGGGTGCCATACACAGACACACATACACATTCACACCATAAGGGCCACATTAGAAACACCAATTAACCTAGCATGCATGTCTTTGGAATGTGGTAAGAAACCGGAACACCCAGACAAAACCCTCATAAACACAGAGAGAACATGCAAACTCCATACAGAATTTTCCCAGGTCGCCCCACCCTGGGATTGAACCCGGGACCTTTTTGCTCTCAGGTGACTACAACTGTGCCAGTATTGCCTTTGTGGTATTAGGTTAGGAACCTTGTGGTTGTCTATAATTGGGACTTAGATGTAGATCAGATCACATTTTATGACCAATTAATAAAGGAAATCAGTTAATTCCAAAAGGTTCACATACTTTTTCCTGCCATTGTATGTCAACCTGCTGCAAGAGTTTGTTTATGGCCCCTTCAATCTTTGTACGTCTGTAATACAGTGGTACGGGACAGCCCAAAAATGCAGGTACATAAAGTCGAGCAGATAGCTTCATTTACACATAACTGGTAAATGCCGTCTTCTGCTTTGCAATGGACATATCAACTTACACAAGAACCGACTGTGATGCAAGCAGCAGTCGGGGCAATTTATCAGTGGTCATATGCCACCTGTCAGGTGTTACTAATCCAGCTGTCATTCAGTATACTAATTAGTGTGTTCAGTATTATTAGATACAAAATCAAATATTTTTGCTTTTGTTAACCTCGATCAAGTGAAAGATTTATTACTACCAAGATAAGAATACTTGATATTTATGTGTGTTGTTATCCGCTCTAATTTAGCTCTTAATCATATTCTGACTGCATGTTTATTGAATCTCTCTCTCATCTTCACAGTCCCAGCTTCTGCGCTCGTTCCACCGCAAAGTGGCTTTCGGCATGGAAATAAACTACAAAGCTTGTTCATCTTTATAATGAATTGATTCTTTAGTTTATTAAATTAAGCAAATAAGGTTACTGGACCTCGCAAAAACCTTCGGCTAATGAATATAGTCAACTGTGTTTAATAATCAGCACAGGCTAAAGGAGCCAAACCTTCAGAATACCATTTATTACATTATATACATACTGTATATTTCTTAAGGCTATACAAAAGATCCCAGTAGCGATTGGGTTCAACTGTTTCGCTGTCATAAGCTTATCTAGTTAAACTATAACAAACAATCTTTAATGTAATCATGTATGCAGAGTAGAAAAAAATATCAGAAGGACATGCTGGGAGGCAGGTTTACAGACTGAGAATGGCTTTAGATATAGACATCAGTCACTGAGTCATGACTCTGTGCAACACGCAGAGATCTTCGGCAGGAGCTGCTCAGTCAAGCAGGGCATAGGATGTGGAGCAGGCAGCTGTGCCACCGCGTTTACCATGTACTCGACTCACACACCACTGGGAGAAATACAGGAGATATGTATGAAAGTAATTTATTGCCCATGGGTTGGTGCGCCCCCATCTTTTAGAACTGTGTGAAACCCTTGTTAGTGGAAATACTGGTTCACTTTTAAACTGTCAGGATCAGAGCCAAAACTGCATCCCACAGCACTGCAGGTGAGGATAAAAAGTGGATTAGTAAGCAATCAATCATGCTCCCCCCACTCTGTTCTGTACATTGTGAGATGCAGCTGTAATGCCATTGGGAACAAAATTAAACACGTGCACGGACGGCAATATGATGCCGGTCAACACAGCCCGCAGAACGCCTCGCTCCTACAAATTAATGTCAGCCCTGTAGATATGTATCTGATATGTATGTCAGGTTATTCTGAGCACAGAGTCAAGCGTAAAAGACCCATCAGATTTGTGGCTTCTAAAATGCTATTAGTCATCTTTTCAACAATGGACCTTAACACCACTGTATCCCATAATCTGTCCATGGGGAAGTGTTTCGTATACTGCTCTTCCACCACATCCCACAGAGAAAATCTATAACCTAATGGGAAAAGAGCTTGAGGAGGAATACTATTACCAGACAAAAGATATTCAGTCACTGTTTTGGCAGTCACTTCTCTGGTTAAAAGTACACCGCTTGCAGGAACGCAATCTTGCATGTTCTTATTGTTGACTGGCAGAAATTTTAGCAAGGCGTTCTCAACCTTTGTTATTTGCTGTGCGCTGCAACACAAGTGAGACATTTTACCATTTTGTGAATGTTAGTTCAATTTAAACTTGATTTCAGCACCACTTCCGCATCACAATAAATCACTTCACCCTTTCAAAGCAGCATCAACCAGGTGTATATTGAAAAAAAACCCCAAAAAATACTTTCTCTTCTTTTTCTGGTCTCAAAGCCAAAACACGTCTAATCTATGGGAGCATCCAGGAGAGATGGGCTCTTAATCAAGATAATCTGAGTAAAGATTGATCCCGCTGGCCTAGACCCCTCAGTTCACTAAACTATTTAGACGACGAATGAGAACAGCAGAATGCTGACTGGATAAAAGCCACAACAGATAGCGAGGTCATAATATAAATAGCCACAGATTTAATTAAGTACTCTTTAAGATCTTAACTATGTAATGTACTATTAATCTGACATTAAAATATTCAGAGTAGTATAATTATAAATGTAACTATTTAAAGGCTAAATAATTTTGTAGCACTACCTAACCGTTCACTGCAGCCTTCATATTTCATTCAGGGAATACTTAACTTTATGCTTTGTCTCTGCAAGCTTCTAACAGCATGGTGTGACACGCCATTCATACATTTTTACCAAATCTGAATCAAGGATCAAATATGATTCTAAAGCTGCTTTTTAATGGATCATCGATTATCACTCTCACATACATTTTGTTCTCAGTACATCCAGAAATACAGCAGGAAGGCTGTATTTTTCAGCACTCCACAAATTAATATGGCTTTACATATTTTAAGCTCAGCACCTGCTAGATGCCCTCTGAATAAAGTGGTAAGGGACGTCTCTAAGACTAACTTTAACCTAAATATTATGGTCCTCTTCAAAGCTGTATTGTGAGATGCTGCTGGAAGGTTGCCTTTCAGGTTGCTGTTTTTAATTCAGAGAATTGACTTCACATTGTGTCCAGACTCTTGCACAGCGGTGGTGACTCAGTGCTCTATATACATGTGTTACACCCCTAACATTTCTCTCTCTCGCTTTCTTTCTTTCTCTCTCTTATATGCACATACATGCTATAGAATCGCTTCAAATCTACTGGCATAGCCAATAAATAGAACAGTTTTGGGGCCAGTGCAAAACTGTAGTCATTTTAAGAATCACAATGAAGCCTAATTCTTCTTTAAATTATTATAAGATACCACTTTTAGAAACTCCACATATAGCTAATCATTAGGGTGTACTAGCAACAGCACTATATCATTACTGTGCACATGGAAGAAGAGCCCTTTCTCCATAAGCAGATGAGTGAGTGTTTCATTGTGCAGATCTCACAAAGCTGCATTCTCTTATATATATACTCTCCTAGAGCCGCCTGTGTCCATGCTTCAGCATTCTCTTCTGACACACACACACACACTCACACACACACGCACACACACACAGACACAGCCTAGAGATATAACCTGTTTGGCCATCTGACCTCTTATTGCTTGGCAATTGCTTCTCGAGTTCAAACTCAGCTGAGCTCTTGTTCCCAAGCATCTCTTTGTACCCTCTCAAACGGTTTTAACCATTATCCCCATATGAAAATATGAAAATGTTAACTGTGGTTATACCTAGGGGGCATATTTAGCTCAAGATGCTGTGGAAAGAGACAGAATAAAGAGTCAGATCATGGCATTAAAAGTCTGAGCACATCGAGCATAGATTCACATTCATTATTCATTAACTAAGTCATGGTGCATGGTAAAGCAGAGTTTTGACAGTGAGTCGACAAGTTGGCGATAGGTTTCCTCATTATTCACAATCAACGCGCTCATTTTTGCATGGTGACTGCCACAATATGGGCACAGGGCAATTAAAATACCCAAAAAATATCTGAATGGCAAAACTCTAGTTGTCAATATGTGGCACAGGGCAAGTTTAGTTTAGCTATAAAAACGTAATGTTGTGACAAGCGGTTTTGTCTGAGATATTGAAGAGTGCACTGCTAGCGGGCGGGATGAATATAGGGAGAAAAAAAGGGGAGGAGAGGTATGGAGTGACCCTCCTGAATGGGCATAAACGAGGAAGCCACAGCTTGCATACAGATTGCATTACACAGCCAATCCTCTGATAGAGCCTTTGCTACTCAAATGCACTGACATGCCTCAGTGTGTACACGCGGCCAGCCTCATATTCAGCCAAGTAACCTCTTAAGGGCAATTAAAACAAGGGACATTACTTTATTCATCAGCTATCATGCTCGATATAATACACATGTGCTAGCAAGACTACTGGCTGTCATTATAACACTTAACTAATAAGACATGTTTTAATATGTTTTCTAAAGCTCCAACATACTGAATACTGACTCCTCAATGCTTCTATTCATGATTTTTAAAAAAAGAAGACTCCCTGCTGATGGTAATCCATCTGATTGAGTTATGTACCCTATAGAACAGCTTATGAAATGCGCTCCTGCTAGCCAATGGATTATCTGACTGGATATTTAGCTCCCATTTTCTGACCTTCAGATTATTCGGTTCCATCTTGAGATATCAAGCATTGGGTTTTGACATAGTAGCTGAAAGTGCAATACATTAATAGGTCTTACACCTCAGTTGTGCTTTAAAATTCTCAGACATTTAAAAAGTCAATTTATGCCCAGGTGTCAAATAAGATCATTCTGTAGGGAAGAATAGCATCTGGTTTTATAAGGTTCTGTCTGTGTTTTTGATTATAAGTTCTTCAGTGTCAGCTGATAGATTAAACCATTGCAGTCACTAAGACTACACATAATTTTGTATTGTAGATTAAACCGTACTGATTAACTATCATGAACTTTCTCAGTTAATCTATTTAGCAAGTTAATCTATTTAACAAGTTAATCTATTTAGCAAAGTAATCTATTCAGAAGTGTCTT
>JAOUQV010000031.1:6554473-6565249 GCA_028565295.1 Aspidoras spilotus | reverse complement strand
TCGCTACTTGGAATCAAACCAGGGACCTTCCGGTCGCAAGGCTGGTTCCTTAACCACAAGCCTACGACTGCCCCCGTACATCATGAAAAATATCATCTAATTTTTGCAAGACAATGCTAAATCACATACTGCATCCAATTGGTCCCGGCCTGGCGTATCATAAAATGAAAAATCAGTGGGGTTAAACCTGAAGATTACACATGATTGAAGATTTTGCCACATGATTCAACGCTTAGTTTCAATTAAGGACATAATGCTCATGAAATAAGACTTTAAGAATGAGTTTACCTAATCAATATTATGTGTTTGATTATCAAATTTATTTTATGTAAATAGAAAATTTTAGTGAATTTAAATAGTAAGAATTATAACACTGAAAATCAGTCACTATCATTTTTCTTTGTTTAGATATGTCTAATAAATTAACTGTAACACCTACCATGTGTGAAGGTATATTTCATTCAGAAGTGTTTCTCAATACATGGATCCATGAGAAAAATTCTGACTTGCTATCCTTGGATCCAGATATACCTGTATACCTGACAAATGAAAATGGGAAAATAAAAGAGCTATTGCTTGTGGTATGCTTTAGATATTCCAAAATTCTGACCATGGATATTATTCATTAATAAATAAATATCAGCTGTACGTGAGGTATTCACACTTTGGTCATTCATACAATTGAATAAATCTGCTTGACAATTATTTCTTATTTGCATTTATTTCACGGGTTTAAGAATTGGAACATTTCCAGTTATCATTCTGGAGACTTAACAGAATTGTATAAAGAGCAAAAATATAATTATATTAGAAAAACCACAATGGCTATACATGGACTGCCACAGCAAGTATACAGTTAATTTCTAATTTTATTTATTGCCATTGACAATGTGCAGGCACAATTGTATATGATACGAGGCTGTGGCTTCAACAATACCAAGAAATTATAAAATAAACAGGAATGAAATGAAATGAAATTGGAGGTTTACATTAAATTGGTTTTGATATTATGTGCAATGACAAGTGTATTGAAGAATGTGCATATATATATATATATATACTTATGTGCAAATATAAATAAATATAAAACTGTAGGCTATTGTGCAACAGCATCTTAAGCTGCAGATCAGAGATAAGGAGAATGACGGGGTTGTTTCGATGTAAAATATTATTCTGTGGCCAGGTAAAATCATTGCATATTTGATTACTAATAATAATTAATTGCGTATATGAGGCTTGAAATTGAGTTTTCAGTCCTGTATGTGCTTTATAATTTATGCTATATGTAAATTTAATTTAACATTTAAATTGAAAGAAAATAGGTCCCTTAATTTAATTATCTTTTTCATGTAAGAGCCTTTCAGACTATTCTCTTCGCTTAGATTACATGATGAGCTGTTCTGGGACCTAATCAAACTATCATTTGCCTTACACTCTTCTAATGTGTGTTTCTTAGAGAGTAGCAGCAAGAAAGAAGGTCATTGCTTTCTTAAAAGCTACGTATTATCCTTCCTCGCATTAATTCAGGGACTGAAAGACAGATCGAAACACAATAGGTTGATAAATAGAGGAAATGGAATGTCTGTCCATTAAATTCTGTCAGGATTAATCTGTTGATCTAAAAAGGCAGTGCTGGGATACTGTACACCCAGAAATAAGACAGAATGGACTTCTTAAAGCTTGTAAATGCTTCATGGTGAAGAACGAATTCATTAGTATTCTAAATTACTTAAAGCCTTTTAGAGACTTTCTTATCATCTACAGTGTATTTGATGTATTTTTATCCTTTTCTTATTCACATTTTACATTTTTTACATGGCAGCAGAACAATAGTCTGGAAAATAGAAATAATGAGTGCTATTGTTACATAATATAACCTACTTTGGCTTAATGCTTGTGATACAGTATTCATCTGATATAGTTTATTCTGCACTTATCTCAACTAAACCTATTTTTTCCTTTTCAAATCCCCCCCCAACCCCCCGCCCCCAAAGAAAACACCCACATACAAAAATCTACAACAGTTTCTTGAAGATATTCTTGTTGGTTTTCTGTCTAGTCAGAAAGATTGTGTTTACTGATATTATCTTAAAGCACTTTTGTAAGTCGTTCTGGACAAGGGCGTCTGCTAAATACTGCAAATGTAAATGTAAATGTAAATTAAAGATGCTTATTCTTTGTTACATGTTGTAGTCTTTCTTTATCTCTTCTTGCAGAAAATGAATGGGTAGTATTGCTAAAGCTGCAATTTTCTCATCTGTCAGTCTCAATTTCATTAAAGACAAATGCCATTACCTCTGAGTTAGATTAGCAAATTCAGCTATTAGTGCACTGAATAAGAACAGGAAAAGTATCAGGAGGCAGTGCAAAGTGAATAAAGGGAAGAATAATAATAATAAGGAGAAAGGGAGAAACATAAATGGAGGTTAAAAAATAAAAAAGCCAAGAATATGTTAAGGGGAAAGAACACTAGATTGTATAAAGTGCTTGTCTCTTGCTTTTCAAGGACGCCAGTGTGGCAAGTCAAGCAGGCTAGGTTCAGTCATGTTCGGCTTCTGTATCTCTGCACGACTGCATCTCAGCATGGTGACAAACACCTTTTGTCTTTTAGACACCAGTTGTGTTAAGAGCCGACTTGAAATCTCAGCTCACGGCGAGGCACAATTCAGTGGAGAATTGAACTCTTATCTGGAGAGCTCCGCGGCATATCTAGCACATCACACACTCTCTAAAGAATTAGGTTTTTAGCTGAACTTTTGGCCTTTTCAGTAGACAAGGCAATGATAAAGCTTACAGTTTCAAAGAAAAAGAGGCTTTCTTTCAAGGTGGGATGAACAGTTAATGGATTTTGCCTGCTTCCAAAAAATGCATTGCACTGATGGCTCTGGGCTGTGTATGCAGATCAGATGCTGGCTTTATGCTGGCATATAGATTGAGGCAAGGCACTGCAGATCTAATAGCAGAATTAACAGGAAAAATAACCTTTTTGCATGCCTTATATAAATTCAGAAAATAATTATACTGTACAATGTACAATGCATGCATTATGTAAAGTTTCTTTTTTTTTTTTCCTCAGAGTGCTTTAGTTTGACTCAATGACTCAGATAATTGTTACATGATACTTTATATGCACTTTTTCCTTATGTCAGTTTGTTTCCACTCACAACCAATAGGTATCAATTATTCATTCATTTTCTATACCCGCTAAATCCTAGTTTTAGGGTCACAGGGAAGCCGGTGCCCACCCAGCAAATTTGGGCACAAGGGCAGGAAAAACCATAGACAGGGCAGCAATCCGTCATAGGACGCACACACACATTCACAAACTAACTGGAAATTTAGAGACACCAATTTACCCACCATGCCTGTCTTTGGAAAAAACCAACACGGACACGGGGAGAATATAGAAACTCCACAAAAGAATTTAGTGTGTGTGTGTGAATTATTATTTTATATCAAAAAATGGCCAATGGTCTGCCTCTACTCTGACTGTGCAATTGCACTAATGGCTGGCAATGTGTCTCCACCTTACGTGAATGATCTTTTTGTTCATTAAAATACATGACTGTTGTACAAAACTGTTTAACGTGGTCAGTTAAAAGAAAGTTAGAGAATTCAGATTTTGTATAGATTATGAATGTTCAACGCTAAATATGATTATATTTTATAAACATTAAATATGATTATATTATATGTATAGTTCTTCTCTGTACTAGAACAACTCAACTGTAATGGAAAGATCTACACAAGAAGAAAAATTGGTGTAAGATAAAATGGCTACCCCAATTTTGATTTGCATGGGAGAAAATCAGAGTGCATTGATTCATTTTTTGTTGTCAGAGGTAAATCTGGTCCCAAAATTTATTGAATACTAGTTTTTGTTTGTGTGTATAAATTGAAAGAGAAGTGTCACCATCCACGACTGATAATAACACTGAGTGTAAACGTGACCTTATTCTGTTAGACAAGTGACAGTGTATTACGTGGCAAAAATCAAAGGTTGTTGACAGATGGGCAAAGTGTATTGCAAAAATGGGAAATTATACCAAAAAACATGCAATTGTCTTTCCTGAATGTTAATTAAATAATTTATAAACCAATGCATGGATATATTTTGGAAACAAAAAAAATCTTTATTTTTAAAGCAACTTTCAAAATGATCAAAGAAATCTTTGTTTCTTTCTAGGTACGCTGCATTAATTTAATTATAATTTGCTTTTTTATTATGTCATGTCAAAGGGGGATTCCACACAGGCACACACACACACAGACACAAGCATTCACAAACATTTCACAGAATTGAAACTGTCTCTGCTGCCTGACATTATACTTCACAATCTACCAGGAGGCAGCAGGTGTGCTACACTGGCAGCAGGTGCTTGTGTCTCTAAGATGCCTCATTGGGGAACAACACCAGCAGCTAGGCATGATCAATGTGAAACTCATGCATTTCACCTGCACAGTGACCCCATTACTGTCTGCACTGGTGGCATATTCTCTCTCAGTCACCTTCACATCACTTGGACAAATACTGTAAGGATTCATCCAACAGTACTACAAAGAATTGGATTCTGATGAAAACTGAATCACCCACTTCACAATTTAATTCAATTCTATTCAGATTTATATTGTGGATTTATATTTTATATCAAGTATATAGAGGAGACAGGGACAGGATCTACACTCTCTTAGGAGCAGCAAGCGTCGCTTGGCAGGGGCATGCATGGAAACAAGCAGAGAACAAACTGTGTTACTTCCAAGCATCAGGTGGTGCAGTGCTCTTTGTGTCAAATGTTGTCACCATCCTATTTAAGGAAAACCACATTAAAGTAGCCTGCCTCTGGAGTGGCTGAAAAGTATGTTAGATTAGTGCGAGACATGAAAACATCATGACAGTGGTGACAGAGTGCTTAAACATAGAAGTGGGACTGCATCAAGGATCGGCTCTGAGCCCCTTCTTGTTTGCTCTGGTTATGGACAGACTAACAGATGAGTTCAGATAGGAATCACTATGGACTTTGATGTTTGCAGATGACATTGTGATCTTTAGTGAGAGCATCAAACAACTAAAATAGAACCTGGAGAGGTGCTCTAGAAAAAAGGGCAATGAAAGTAAATTGTAGTAAGAGAAAATACTCGGTAAGCTACAGAGGTAGAGGTGGTCACAAAGGTTCAGGAGTTCAGATACTTGGATCTACTGTCCAAGGAAATGGGGAGTGTGGAAAAGAGGTAAAGAAGACAGTACAGGCAGGATGGAGTGGATAGAGAAAAGTGTCAGGAGTGATGTGTGAAAAAAGGGTTGCAGCAAAAGTGAAAAGGTTTATAAGAAAGTAGTGAGACCAGCTTTGTTGTATGGTTTGGAGACAGTAGCACTCAATAAGAGACAGGAAGCAGAGCAGAAAATGGCCGAATTTAAAATGTTGAAGTTCTTTTTGGGAGTGACCATGATTGACAGGTTTAGGAATGAGAACATCAGAGGGACAGCACAGATTAAAAAATTTGGAGACAAAGTTAGAGAGGGCAGTCTGAGATGGTTTGGACATGTGCAGAGGACGGGACAGTGGATATATTGGTAAGAGGATGTTAGAAATGGAGTTGCTAGGCAGGAGACAGAGCAGAGGGCTAAAGATGAAATATATGGATGCAATCTATGTAGACTTGCAGGTAGTTGGTGTGAAAGCAGAAGATGTAAGGGACAGTAAGGTGAAATAGATTGACTCGCTCTGGCGACCCCTGATAAAGTAAGAGACTGAAAGAGTAAGAAGTCATATACACTTGTGATTTACTGCTGAAGCTGAATTATTTCTATGGATGACCTGAAAAAAATCATTATTTTGACCCTATGGGATTGCTGAGTGAAAGATTCAGGAAAGACCGCCTGTCTTTGATCGGTGTTTGATCAAATCATGTGAGTGATTTTACACGCAAGCTGGTCACGCACTGGGGCGGTTCACAGCTGAGTGTGAAGCAGCTGGGATAAAAATCAGCACCTCCAAATCAGAGGTCATGGTTCTCGAATGGAAAAAGGTGGCTTGTCGCCTCCAGTTTGGGGGAAAGTTCCTTGCTCAATTGGATAGGTTTAAATACCTTGTTCAATAGTAATGGGAGGATAGAGCATGAGCTTGACAGACAGATTGTTGCATCTGTATCGTTCTGTGGTGGTTAAGAAGGAGCTAACCTGAAAGGCAAAACTCTTGATTTTCTAATCAATCTACAGTCCTACCCTCATTTATGGACATGAAATTTGGGTCATGACCAAAAGAATAAGATCCTGGAGACAAGCTGCCGAAATGAGTTTATTCTGTAGGATAGCAGGACGCTCCCTTATTGATTGTACATTGTCCAGCATTTGTTGCAGCCTCTGTTCTTTGTTTTTTTACAGTGCTTTATAAATAGAATTTAGTTGAGTAAAGTTCAGGTAGGTTGAGGAGCTCTGTCATTTAAAATGAGCTTGCAATAGAGTCGCTCCTCTTCCACATCGAGAGGTATCAGCTTAGGTGGCTAGGGCATCTGTATCAGATGCCTACTGGCTGCCTCCTTTAGGAGGTGTTGCAGGCATGCCCCACTGGGAGGAGGCCCAGAGGAAGACCTAGGACAAGCTGGAGCGACTATGGCACTTGGCTGTGCTGGGAAAGTCTCGCAGAAGAGCTGGAGGAAGTGACCTGGGAGACGCATTATGCCATATGTGCTTTCCTAATTTCCAATGGTTTATCACTTACAGTATTTGTTGCATTGCTTATACACTACTGAAAGTTCTAGAGATATTGGTGTGCTGGTTAGCCTTCTTAAAAAACATCTTTAAAAATGTCCAAACATGTCTAAAATGTCCTTTTGTGGTACATCAATGGGTTAGAGGGAGATAATCATGGCTGTGGAAAAGTTTAAGTGGTACACTAAAGTCTGGGCCAAGGCAATCCAGAGAGTTCTGGGGTTCATACATTTGATTATATTATATTAAGCTCTGTCGCAGCTCCTCTCATATTCCATCCTCTAAAAACATCATAAGAAACTAAAGTGGAAATAAGCCACATAAAATCTATCATCTAATTCATTGTGAAGTTGACATTAACAACAGAGAACTCTTTGTTGCTTCCTAGAAAAGTTGGCACTAGATAAATGACATGATTGGCATTTTAGTGCCCAAATTATACTGTATAACAAAACAGGCAATTCCCATCTAACACACAGGGCCCTTTTTTCATCAGATTTTATTTCACTCTGACCTTCTACCCTGAAACACTGATATTTGACATCAAATTCATGGACTATTAACATGGTTGCCATGAAGTGCAACACCCTGACCAGACTTCAAATCATGCTTAGTTAATGATTACACACACACGCACAGTCGTGTCTGTATAAACTTGTGCGGACAGTCCATAGACTTTATTATAAATGTAGCTCATTAATGCTACCCCTTACCCTAACTCTGAACTCAGCAATGAAAAAACTATTTTTTAACTTAGGACTTTCAGTATCTACTAACAAGACAAACCAAAGCCTCTGTGAATCATATATTTATGACCTTATTACTGTCCTTACATTTTGTGATTCTGGATTTTACTACATTTCATGTGTTTGAGTGCTTGAATTGCTCTGGTTTTTGTTTGTGCCTTATATTTTAAATTTGTCTATTTTACCTTTTTTAGATCTTGAGATAAGTGCTGCATTAATTGCTATCATTGCCAACCACAAAGACAAAGACTGTATACTTATTCTGAGTTTGGTTTTTAATTTGCATTTGTTGTATATACTGTAATTAAGAATTAATTATATGAGACATTATTTAAATAAATTTTAGGCTGTTTCAAAAGAGAAAGATTAAGAATATATCCAATAAACTTAAGGATTGATTGGGATATCATTTTCACATTCACTTGTAGTGTCTCAGGATTTTTTCAATGTCTGATCAATTATTTATTCACTATGAAAACATCCTAAGATTTGTGTATAAACTCATACATATATCAGGATGTTAGTGTCTGGAGGCATCCAGCAGGCTTCTGACAGGCTTACCGGTCATTCAGGACAAACTGGCCTTTTGATTCCATTTAGGGCCACTCTACTCACCTGTATAGTTTCAAACAATTTGGCCACTAGTTTAAGCCACTAGGCTTTAAAATGTCTGTCATAATCTCTAATTGTAAAAAATACATTTTTTCAACTACTTTTTGGAATTACCTTCTAAGGCTTTATATCTGATCTTGTAACACACTTTAGCATAAGCTGGAAAATTATTAAAACAATCTTAACTTGATGTGAAAAATGTGGTCCAGATTGGGGGGAAGCACAGAGGCACAGTGGATAGTGCTGTGGCTTTAGAAGATCCTGGGTTCAAACTCCTGGTGGGCCGACTCTGGAAATTCCTGTTTTCTCCGTGTTTGCGCTGGTTTTCATTGGATACTTTGATTTCCTCTTGCATTCCAAAGACATAGATGATTGTCCACCCTATGATGGATTGACGCCCTGTCTAGGGTTGTTCCTGAACCACATGTTATGGTCATATACGGATAGGTGCATCCTAATCTGCTAGGTAAGTCTAGTGGCTAGCCTGAAGTTCTTTTCCCAGTCCTCAGCAGCTTGGTAAAGTTAAGGTTTAAAATAATATTTGGCAGATATTCACAACAATGCCTTCAAAACTACTGAAGATATTCTACATAGAAGATAACACTAGATAGTTTAGTAAACAGACCCTAACTGAAAGAAGTTACTGTCTTGTGTGTTTTTTTATTTTTTATTTAACAGGTCCACTTTGTGCAGGTTCATAAGTAAAATTCAGGAATAACATCCAGCAGATGTTACCAGATCAGCATTGCGATTTACTTACTGTTTAGACCCCTAGTGGTAGTAGTTATTGTAGTAGTAGTCTTAGTGGTGGTAATGGTCACACCGACGATCAGGTTCATGTGATACTGCTGGGGGTGCTCTCATTATGGACATGTACTAGTCAGATCATGAAATGAGCACTCACCTTTTTTAGTCACTGTAGTAGTAATTAAAATGTTAATTACCCGCAATTGTCCCATGTTTAGGTTTCTGCCTTCTGGTTTAACAGACTCATGATAAGCTTCAGAGGACATAAATGTTTCAGTGTCGCTACTGAGCCATTCTTTTTTTCTTGTGCCAAGTTATTACACTGAAGTGTTTTGTGTTTGATCATTTTTTTCCAATGCCTTAGCAACAGTAGTTTGCACATCGCATGTCCTTGAACTGGGAGGATATTGAGCTCAGATCAAGGGTTGGAATTGTAAGTGCATTTTATAATAAACTGCACTACCTTCCAATCGCCGGTCTGTGAGCCTTTTTACAAGTAGTAGTAGCAGCGTTATTGTTGTTGTTATAAAACCTCCATTTAGTGGCATTTCTTTCTATAATATTATTTTTCCTGGCTGAAGAAGTTTAATGGCTGCTCATCCTCTGGCTACTCAGGGGTCTAGGCAATAGGGCAGACAAAAGCAGAGGTCTGTTAATGGTATTAGGCTACACAGATATCATTCAGCCTGGAATAACTCATGCACAATGCATATAACCTTAATTTGATGCTGACTAGATCTGACAATGCATTTCTCTTAGTTGTTAATTAAAAGAGGGGCCAGTGGACAGCATAATGTGCTCCTACTAATGCTTTGATGTATGTCTATGTGTGACAAGCTATTTTTTCATGGCATGAAAAATGAGGCTACAATTTCTCTGCTGGAAACATGTTAATGACATCATATTACATTGATTAGGCTTTCCTAATTGCACTGATGCCACATGCTTTCTAGATAATGGTTATGCTAACCTTATGCGAAGAAGTCTTCAAAGGACAATTTAGGAGTTCTGGGAAGTCTTTTTCACCTGTTTTTCTAGTAACATGTTTCCTGCTAACACAGGACCAAAGAAAAATAGGCATTGAATTACACACAACAGATGAACAATGGTTAATCTAAGGCTGTGCTTATTTCATTTTTTTGTGCATGTGAGCATTGATGCCTACTGTACTCTGCAAACACTAACAACTCTTAATATGGTTATTTAAAAGATATGCCTTTTCAATTCTATGCATTGATATTGATGGTATGAAAAGACAAGATGTATTTAAATAGATAATGTTACATATACAAGATATAAATGTACTCCATTTACGTAAAATATGCCAGTAAATCCCTGGGGCCACAACAGCTGACAATAGACAGGGCACATCAGTGCAGCCAAACATTGCAATGCCATGATAGTGTATGACATAACATGTATTAGTAAAAGGAATAGTTTTATATCTTGAAAATGTAAACATATTTATTTAAATGCATCTTTTTATGCCACCAATATTAATGCATAATAATGATAATAATGAAAGAAAAAACATTAACCTATAAAAGTTGGGGCAGAATTGAAGAAGCAGATCTTTAGAAGAACCATATTAAGGTTTGGTTTCTTATTGATTCTGCATTTTTTTTTTACTTGGTTTAGTTTCTTGGACTCTGTGTATTGCCTATCTTAATTTACATTGTTTGCACATTACCAGACCCTTGCCAATGCTCTGTCACTTCACAACATAAAGGTTCAGAGACCTGGGTATTTCTGTGTAGTTTACATGTTCTCCCTGTGTCTGCGTGGGTTTGCTTTAGTTTCGTTTCACAGTCCTGTTCTCAGACATGTGTGCTGTGAGAATTAGAGAAACCAAATTGTCTATGACATTTGTATGAATATAACCTTGTGATATACAGGGGTTGGACAATGAAACTGAAACACCTGGTTTTAGACCACAATAATTTATTAGTATGGTGTAGGGCC
>JAOUQV010000031.1:6411476-6426929 GCA_028565295.1 Aspidoras spilotus | reverse complement strand
TTTTTAATCAGTGCAACTTCAGGGATAAAATTTAAACCATAAATTTGCACTTACGTATGGATTACGTTTTATTAAATGATCTGGCAGAGGTCAGTCAAATGCTCCTGTGTTCACTTCAGATCATTCATCATCAACCTAGCAATTTAATTTAATAAAAACTGTCCCATTTCGTGCCTGTTTTAATATATATTAAGAAGAATATTAAGCAGAACCATGCCGTATATTTACACTTATATAGATACACCATTAACATCGACCAAAAAGAAAATAGAAAAGGTCGGCAAGTAAATAAATAACTAACAAATAAGCAGAGTAACACACACAAGACAGACCATGTTGATAATCTTGCCCCATCCAATATGTCGACCGCGTTGTCGGTACGCAATGACTAGCAAAATATAACTAATGTGTACTTCCGTGTTTGCTCGAACGCTCGAAGAAATTCGAATATGTACCACGAGAGGAAAATACAATATAAATAACTATACACTTGAACGGTATCAACACAAGATTACTAGTGATGTGTCGTACTGTACACATGTACACAGCGCGTATCGAGGCTTGCTTCGTTGAGGGCAAGTCACGGATGACGTATTAAGCCTCGCCGGTTCGGTAAGTAGTTCGAGTGTTGGCGCAATTTATAAATAAAGCATAATAAAGCGTCATGATTCCTATGTTAACACTTGCATGGGAAGCAGTTGAAATGACAATAATAGTTTTGACCGGCAGGGGGTGCAAATGACGCCCCGAGAAATGAACCTTTTTTCGAACCAATTTGATGGAAAGCTTCAAGGCTTCACTAAAGATTACGTCACTACCGGAACATTTGTACACAAAGATAAAGCAGTGCCTCCGGGCAGGTTAGCAAAAAGATAAAGCGGTATGTTACAAACATACAACAAATTTAAATAATATGTGCAAGAATTAATACCAGTGTTAATGATAGAATATATCGAACATGTTACATGTTGCATGTTTGCAGTAGTTTACGGGTGTTGAATATAAATCTATGTAATGCTTCTTCTTGTTCTTCGTTGTTTAAGGCAGTTGGCATCCTAGCATTTGGACGCATTACTGCCACCACTGGTACTGAAATACGGAACAAGATTTAAATAAATTATGTAAACTAATCCATTTTCCTTAAAAATTATATAAAAGCAACTTAAACCCCATTTTCCCTGTCTCTTTTTTATAACGTTCTGAACATTCAACCTTAGATTATTACTTTCTTGTTGCATGCGGAATTAGTCTTTGTCTGTAGTGATGCTTGGGACAGTGAAGAATTACATTCTCTATATTCTCTGAACTGCAATGTTTACAGTTGCTATAATTGCTAGAATAATATACTGTTCAGCCTTGTGTGCCCAAAACGTATTATTGACTGGATATATTCCTCTTGTTCTTGTCTGCTTTTCCAATTTCCTTTACACCGTTCTATAAACCTTGCTATTTCTAACTGACTTTAGCTTTAACTATACTTAATTTAGTACATTTCATCTGAAACACAAACAAATGTTATAATTGTCCCTGATTTCATGATGCTGGTTACCAATAGTTTTATTTCATATATGATGCTTTTTCTTGACCTGGAGTCTGATGCACTTATTTTTCTGGCCTATTTCATGATCTTGTATGACATATGAAATTCCCCATCCTTTGTCTATAATTTTTCATGGTTATTTTTGCATCTCAAAATTCCTTTGATATTGTAACTAATAGCACACTGTTATGTACTAGTAATTAATTATCACTAACATATTGCTAAATGTTTTAAATATTATTTAATGTATTAATTATCAATTCATTATTTATTTTTTATAAGCTGAAAACTATTCACACAGTAAAACTGAATTTTAGTGTACAAGATGGCTCAGTGGGTAAATGCTATTAAGTGCACCAGAGCCCAACTGCCAAACCTCCAAGACATTTACACCAGTCGCTGCTTGAGTAAGTGAACTCCACCCACCCAAGTGCCAAGCAGCAGGAGAAGCATCAGGACCAGAACCAGCCATTTCCAAAACAGCTTCTTTCCCCAAGCCATCAGACTGTTTAACAGCAATAGAATAGGACATAGCAACACACATACATGCACATAACCCACTTCTATTTGCACTCTGCATGCTATTATGGACAATTCATACCATGGAAACTGTTCATCTCTGACTTTCAAGCCATACTTATATTTATTGTTTACATAATTTTGCACATAAATCTGCACACATGATACAAGCGTATTTCAATGGTGCCAGTTTTCTTCTTTATTTAATGTATATAAATCTTTTATAGTACAACTGTGAGATATTGAGCACCCAAGCATTTCACTCTCCTTTCACACCTTTGTTAATGTGACATAAAGGATTTGATTTAATAAAGCATTTCACTGCATGCTGTGCCATGTATGACTATGTAATCAATAATGCAGTGTAATCATGTATGCAATGTAATCAGTAATGCAGAAAAAAATGTGCAGAATGTGCCTGATTTAGTGAACGAAATGCTCAAGTAGAGATAATCCAGTGTTTATATAAACGAACAGGGAAAGGACAAAAGATTTGAGGTTATTTATTGTGAATTATTTATATTTATAATAATTAAAAGCATCACAAAACCCCATGATAAGTTTTGTTGTTTGTAGCTTTTTTAACGGCAGTTGGGTATTTAAACAAAGTCCCACTTAATTACATTAAAATTTGTATTATTAGTAAATGATCTGTTTTGGGAAACAAACAAATATGTGCTGGTAATAAAACTAGAATATCTTGAAAAAGTTGATTTATTTCAGTATTTCTATTTAAAAAATTAAGCTTAAGAATATTATTTTTCATATTTTTCAGAAAAATATTTATTTATTTTGATTTGATGATTATAACTGACAACTAATAAAAAATTTAGTATCTCAGAAAATTAGAATATTACTTTACACCAATACTAAAAAGGATTTTTTTAGAAATGTTTTTCAACTGAAAAATATGAACATGAAAAGTATCTGCATATACAGCTCTCGATGCTTAGTTGGCGCCCCTTCTCCCCGAATTACTGCAGCAATGCCGCTTGACATGGAGTCGATCAGTCTGTGGCACTTCTCAGGTGTTATAAAAGCTAAGGTTGCTCCGATAGTGGCCTTCAGCTGTACTGCATTGTTGGGTCTGTCGTGTCGCCTCTTGCCCTTCACAATAGATTTTCTGTAGTGTTAAGGTCAGGTGAGTTTTCTGGGCAATTAAAAACAGGGATACCATGGTCTTTAAAACAGGTACTGTTTTAAAGTACCTGTTGGAAAATTGAAATCTCCATCTCTTAAAAGTTGGTCAGCAGCAAGAAGCATGAGGTGTGCTAAAACTTCCTGGTAGCTGGCTGTGTTGACCTTAGACCTCAGAAAACACAGTGGGCCAACATTAGCAGATAACATGGCTCCCCAAACCATCATTGACAGTGGAACTGTAAACTAGACCTCAAGTGACATGGATTCTGTGCCTCCCTTCTCTTCCTCCAGACTTGGTCCTTGATTTCCAAAGTAAATGCAAAATTTACTTTCATCAGAGAACTTAACTTTGGACCACTTAGCATCAATCCTGTCCCTTTTGTCTTTAGACGCTCCTTACAATGTCTTTTGTTCAAGAGTGGCTTGACACAAAAAATGCGACAGCTGAAATCCATGTCTTGCATATGTTTGTGCATGGTGGTTCTTGAAGCACTGACTCCAGTGGCAGTCCGGTCTTTAGGAATCTCCCCCACATTTTTTAATGGGTTTTGTTTCACAATCCTCTCCAGGGTGCTGTTATACCTATTGCTTGTACACTTGTTTAATACTACATGTTTTTCTTCTCTTCGGTCTGTATTAATGTGCTTGGACACAGAGCTCTGTGAACAGGCAGCCTCTTTAGCAATGACCTTTTGTGTTTTGCCATGCATGCTGGTTGTCTTTTGAACAACTGTCAAGTCAGCAGTCTTCCCCATGATTTTGGAGCCTACAGATCTAGACTGGGGGACTAATGGCCATTGCAGGTGTTTTGAGTTAATTAGCTGATTATAGTGTGGCACCGGGTGTCTTCAATATTGAACCCTTTCACAATATTTAAATTTTCTGAGATACTGAATTTGGATTTTTTTTAATTAGTTTTAAGTTATAAATCATCAATTAAAAGAAATAAACACTTGATATATATCAGTCTTTGTGTAATGAATGCGTATAACATACAAGTTTTACTTTTTGAATTTAATTACTGAAATAAAACTTTTTCATGATATTCTAATTTTATGACCAGCTCCTGTAAAACCTTATCTGACACTAGCAGATTGTAATTGCATTTGTGTCGGTATGAAACAAATAAATAAAAAAATCCAGAATGTTTTTCAATCAATGTTTATGTTTAATAAATCACTTTGTTTATATATCTGTTTAGAAATCATGAAACAAAAAATACAATTTTATAAAATACACTGAACAATTATCTTAAGCTATATAACAATTACAAAGATAACAATATTTACACACAGGTGTTTTCATTGAACATGTTTATGAACCGTTTTCTAAAGGCTGGTACAATAAAAAATATATATATACTGAATTAGAAAATCATACAGTATCATGTAAGCAGGGCTTAAAGTGACTAGATCCTCAGGTGTGTAAATTCCATCTTTATCTCCATGATACCTCTCTCGATTGCAGGACTGAAAGACATAAAAATGGATTGAGCTTTCTACTGACATGAAGATGATTTTTATTATTAATAATTTATTTTACCATAAGATAGCATCTATAAGGGGTATAACATCCCAAATATTTAGAAATATGACACATATATTTGTTTTACAGGAGTCTGACTAGTCCTGAATGCACAAACTCAGCTATGGGGAAAAGTAGCGATGCATTTGCCCCAGGTCAATTGAATGACAGAAACTCACATGCAGTACAGAATAAAACAAATTCTATATTAAAGTCATCGATGTAGCTTATATGACTGTCAGACCTAAATGAATACAAAATGTAAAGATTGTTCAGATTTAGCAGCAATTTTCACATATCTATCTTAGTCAGATTCATAGCGGAAATGAAAGCCACAGAAAGTAGAGTGAAAAGGAAGAAAAAAGAGAATCCTACAGAAGCACCACATGAAGAGAGTTACATCTGTTTATGAGGAAGACGAAGGTTTGGAAAGATAGCACAGGCAGAGCTGAAAGGCTTCACCAGTTGAGTGACTCTCATTTCACACATACACACCCTCTGGATGGAGGCTGGACATCAGCGGGTTTTGCAGACTGCGAGGGTTACACAGGATCTGTTTAGCAGTGGTGCGAGGGTTGAACTCTAACACTGAATGGTTTGAATCTGTGAGAGATAGGGAAAATAAAGAAAAAAATATGCTATCACTGTCTGGTTTTATCATTATGGATAAAGTAACTTATATAAACCTAATGATTATATATTTTACTTAATTTCTATAAAATTGCGTTGTGACAATGTTGCATTGTAAAAGGTTCTATAGAAATGAAAATCTATTTGATTCCTCAGTCTGCATGATTTACTGGATCAAAATGGGATGCATTAATTTGAGTCAACATCGTGTGGGTTTGCTGCGGGTCCTCCTGTATACTCCAACAGTCCAAAGCCATGCATGCTAGGTGTATTGCAGATGCCAAATTGTCCACAACTTGGTACTATATATAACCTTGTGTATAGATGTAACCTAGCCACTGGCTGGCCCATGACCCCGTTGTGATTAAGTATAAGAAAATGAATGAACTGCAATTCTACAATGATATAAAATAATGCGTTATTTTGATTTACCCTCATCGCTCTGTCCGTCTGGCATGAGGTAAGCAAGTTCTGGGTCATCTATTGGGACACTGAGTTGAGGTGAAGGTACTCCTGCCTGCTGGATAAACTGCTGGAGGTTACACTGCCGTAGTTCCTTATTTAGTTCATCCAGCTCCCTGCTCTTAGCCTATAAACAATCCAAAGTTTATTATTATACATATTATTTAGGATATTGAAAATCATTTATTGGAAATAAAAAAAAACACATCAGTTAACTGTTTATTAAAGCACAAATAGAAATAACACTAGACCCTGGCAGGAAGTAGATTTGCCTTGTTTAATCTGTTATTTAAACTTTATTTGAAACAAATATTTACTCAACGTTTTTATAGTGCTGTTGCTTGCCTTTGAAGGTCACCATGATTTCTTTAATGTAACTTTAAAAAGTAGCCAAAGAAAGGCAGCAAAAATGCTGGATGAACTATTTGATTTTAACCATTTGATTTCCAAGGTCTTTATTTTATTTTTATTTAATTTTGAATAATTTTATATTGATATATTTATATTCATATTCTTTCCTGTTATATTTCATATTTTCTGTATAAAGTCATTGTTTATACACTTTCATATTTTTTTTTATCACAACTTCAAAATTTATAATTTATTACAGCCTTACAATTCTGGATGATATTTAGCATTTTTTACACAATTTAATAAGGTATAATTGTTAGCTTGGCAGCCTGGATAACTCATTTCGTATATAGCATGTGCTGCTGAAAAAAGCCATGAGCATTTGTAATAGGGGGCTGCAACAGACTCTGAGATTGTGATGTTCAGTTAGCTTATCATTATCCCATGGAGTACATCTGTGCAGCCAACCATTGCAAAGTGATGACGGAGTATAAGCTGACATTGTTCGATTTTTACTGTTACACAATTGCGTTACACAAAAGTATTTCTTATTCTTGTATGAACTTGTGCTTTCATATTTTCAGTCTTTTATCACAATTTGAGAATTTTCGATGTTAGGCTACTTTGATTTTTTTGAGGTTTAATTGTGTTACAAATTGAAAAAAGTTCAAACACGGCAATAATGCTACTGGATCTGTGACATTGGAGTGACACATTTATTCAAAAGAATCTGTTCAATATAACTGTTGATTTATAAATCAGACAATTCTAAAACACAATGACTTGCCCCAGCTCTTGTTTCTCTACAACTCATGTTTTCATATATCTTACCCAAGTTGGTAATATCCTTATATGGTGTAATATTCCTAAAAAAATACACTGACACCAACACACCCATACATGCTTATCTTTCACCATATGCATAAATCTGAGCATTATGTTTTATTAGAATTCATGAAAGCTCATGTGTAAGATTGTAGTCTTTGGGGACAAAGTACACTATTCTTCCCTTATAAAAACAAAGCTGCAATCTGGGGATGGATTTAACTACACCTACTACTGATTCGGTGCAGTTGCCCTGAGGTAAAGTTAGTCACTATTCAGTTTGCACAACTTCACCTCACTGTCAGCTTCCCCAGTGTGATGCATGATTGTTGAAATAAAGTTGAAACTTTATTTATCCAGTTGCAAATAGGTGACGGTGACAAGTCTGGGCAACAGTTTTACAGGAAATAGGTGGTTTAACAATGCTTAGTTTAGTTTTCTCCACGTACACCATAAAACAGGATATTACACTCCAGTGTCTATGACAGTATAAGTACCAGAAGGGGATTCTGTCCCGCTTAAACAGCATGTGACCAAAACATCATGGCAGCACCCAGGGTATTGTGCAAACAGCTGAATAATTAATGCAATCTGTAATCATTATCACCTGTTTTCTGTTTGTCTGCAGAAATAAATACCATTCTGGAATGCAGCTCTAGCATAAAATATAAGTATTTGCTCTGTTACTAATTCTTGCTTCTTTTATTTGATTTAATGTTTATCTAGATGTTGATTTTTGCACTGCCTAGTTAATTTTGTCGTTGGTCTGTTGTGTGGATATAATTCTTTGGATACTATTTCAGCTACTGGATTGCCTGGATTATAATTGTTTGTCCTGCATTTGTCTCCAAATCCACCATGTCCCGTAATATTACATAATAATAACATCACTGGAGAGCTACTAGATTAAGTAAATTTCTATTTTTATTTTTAACCAGTTAGACACTCAAGTTTTCCTGCCTCTACCGACCTAGGATATTAAAACTGTAGTACCATTTACAGCAAGGTAGCAACCTGCTTATTACAGAGTAAGTACTGTATCTGGGAGGCATGGTCTAAAAAAACAGTAAGTAAAGGGTAGGATATAAGAAGTAAGTGGTTATCAAGGGTATCTTACATTTTATAAATACAGTACATAACTACAAATTCTAATCAATATCACACTATAAGCCAGTTACAGTTGGCTGAACAGATGTTCTCCATGGGATAACGTAGACTAAGAATCCCAATGCACTAGGGATTCAATGCACTAGGTATTATCACGCCTGGCTTATTCAAGCAGCTCTCTCTACCCACTGAGCAGGCAAAATTATACATAAGAAATTGCTTAGCAGTATATTAGTAGTACTGAACTTGCAAATGGTATACAAGGAACTGCCCCTGGTCTGAGGTAAATATTCCACATGAGATGGGCCTTTCTAAAGCTTTAGCTCAGAGGAGATTTAGCTGAAACCTCTCTCAAGCTTGATTTCATATTGGAGTTATTTGTAATACCATCACTATTTAATTATTGACAATTATTGACAGTGTACATCTAGTTAATGGCATGGCCATGTATTGTTATAACAGACACTAGAAGAGCTACATACAGTTGCTGAGAACACATGGCTGTTACAATGGCAGCCACTGGAGGGGTTTAGGCACCACATTACCCAGTGATCCTTTCTCCATGTTCCGGGACAGCAACAGCATGAATTGCATATTTCAACTTCTTTTATGGAGCGCTATTGCGGTATGTATGAGGACTGTAAGCGGTTTCTCCTCAAATGTGAGGTTTTTTTGATGTAAGCTAGCCAGCCTCCTTATCAAGGTTTTGCTGTGTGCCATGGCAGTATGAAACCATGCAGATTAGCAGGCTCATTCATATGAATAATTTCTCACTTTATTCAAGCACATGTTAGATCATTCTGTTAAAGGCCTGGAATCCATTTTATTCAGAATAGAACATAGATGACTTCTCAAATGTTTAAACATTTGATAAATACATTGAGATAATGTATTATTTAAAGAGAGAAATTATGTGATTTTAAATTTTTAAAGGCTATGTTTACCACTGTAAGACATCTCATTTACTCTTTACAACAGTCTGTAAACATCTGGGGACTGAGGAGACAAGTTGAAGGATAGGTGTAATCATTAGAATTTTTGTTGCTCAACTGTCTTAGGTCTTTTTTGTCATCTCTTCCTTTCTATGATGCACCAGATGTTTTCTATCTGGACTGCAGGCTGGCCAGTTCAGTACCCAGACCCTTCTTCTACGCAGCCATGAAGCTGTAATTGATGCAGTATGAGCATATGTTGCTCTAGAACCTGGATATACCTTTCAGAATTGATAATGTCCTTCCAGATGTGTAAGCTGCCTATGCCACACGCTCTAATGCAACCCCATACTATCAGAGATACAGGCTTCTGAACTAAGCACTGATAAAAACTTGGGTCGTCCTTCTCCTCTTTAGTCCGAATGACACAGCGTCCCTTTTTTTCATAGAGAACTTCAAATTTTGATTAGTCTCACTACAGAACAAAGTTTTCCACTTTGCCACAGTCCATCTTAAATAAGCCCTGCCCCAGAGAAGACGTCTGTGCTTCTGGATCTTGTTTAAATACGGCTTCTTCTTTGAACAATAGAGTTTTAGCTGACAACGGCTGATGGCACTGTGCATTGTGCTCATTGATGATGTTCTCTGGAAATATTCCTGAGCCCATATAAATACAGAAGCATTTAAAGCCTGTATGTGATGCAGTGCCAGCTAAGGGCCCGAAAAACATGGGCGCCCAGTACAGTTTTCCGCCCCTGGTCCTTACGCATAGACATTTTTCCAGATCTTCTAAATCTTTTGATGTAAGTATGCACTGTAGATGATAATATGTTCAAACTCTTTGCAATTTCACACTGTCAAACGTCTTTTTGGTATCGCTCCACTATATGTCCGCACAGAATTAGGGGGATTGGTGATCCTCTTCCCATCTTTACTTCTGAGAGCCGCTGCCACTCCAAGATGCTCTTTTTTATTATGTTTATGAACTATTGCCAATTTGTCTTCCAGCTGTTTCTTTTTTGTACCTTTAATTTTTATTGCCCCGTCCCAACTTATTTGAGACATGTTGCTGTCACGAAATTCCAAATAAGCCAATATTTGACATGAAATTTAAAAATGTCTCACTTTCGACGTTTGATATGTTTTCTATGTTCTATTGTGAATACAATATCGGTTTTCGAGATTTACAAATTATTTCTTTCTGTTTTTATTTTCAGTTTGTATTTGTCCCAACATTTTTGAAGAGAGCTGAAGGTTTCAACACAGTTTCACACACCGCTTACACCATGTTCAGCAGCCGTGAGGACAAGAACATTTAAAGTCCTGATCTCACATCCCCAGTCACAATATCAGAAGAGAGCTGAAGATTTGCCACCTCACATATATTTCAACTGTAAAATTAATCTCTTACTATTATGTGTCCCACTGTGGCAAAAGATCTACGCTTGGTCAATCCCCGAGAAGTATGATATGGAAGGCTACATTCAGGAAGACCTCTAGATTGTTACATCCAGCACTATACCTTGCTTACCTCAGCTGGGTTCTTCTTTATAGAAAAAAAGAATTGACTATCTGGCATTGAATAAGATCACAGTGAAATATCCCTAGCATTGCCACGTATCCCAGTTGCACTATATTCCAAGATCTTATAGACAAGGTACTTCGGGGTATGATTGGCATATATTTATAACATCTTAATCTTTTCTTGAGATTTTGAGTCCCATGTCAGCCACGTGAAGAGAGTGCTTTAAGTAATTCAGCAGCAAATGTTCATAAAGAGAGAGGTTTCAATTCTATAAGCAAATCATAGAGTTTCTCGCATACCTTACTGGGCTAGAAGGGGATGCCATAGCCACCGGAGGCAGTGGTGAACTGCGAACCGAAAACTGTCAAAGACCTTTGCAGATTTCTGGGGTTTGCAAACTTTCAACAGGAGGTTTATTTTAGTGCAGTGGCCACAAATTTTACAGACCTCCTGAAGAAGTGCTATGAGAACCTCAACTGAACCCACCAAGCATCCAAGGACTTTCAGAAGTTAGAGAAGGCTTTTACAATAGTTCCTATTTTTTTAAACACTCTTAAAATAAAATTGCTTGTTTGTGGGTCATTATACTAACTAAAAATTTCTGAAATATTTTATCAAGTACTTACTGGATATTTTACTCCCTGTTTAGAAAAATGATTAAGAAATTATAATTATTAAATTCAACAGATTAAAAATATTAGTAAACTGTTTATATTATAATAATTAATTGATATATTTCATACCCTTTATTTATTATTTACTTATTATTCATAACTCACACCAGGTAATTACCCCATGCTGTAATTGTAAGTGTTACTGACAACATTCAGAAAATGAGAGGAACTTACCTGCAGCATTTCCTCTGCCATTTTAAGAGCCTTTTCCGTCTCATCAAGGGAAGAGCTCAGGTCAGATTCTTGATGATGCACTGTAGATAGCTGTGCCCTCATCTGTCCTAGAGATTGCTCCATGTTAGCTTGTGTATGCCGCATACCATTTTTTCTATTCTCTTGTAGATGAAGGTCACGCTCGAGTCTCACCGACTGGGTTTCTGCTTCATGAATCCTGCGGCTGTGCTCGTCTAAAACTACATTGAGCTCTCTGAGTTGTTTGAGCATATTTTGTTCTTTGTGAACCTCAGAGTGATATTCAGAATCCCAGTACTCCCCATGGGCCAGTTCTGCCTCATTTTGCCTAAATTTGTCTCCCAGATAGTTCATCTCCTCTATAAGGTCTGGGGAATAGCTTGGAGGTGATGGTTGTTCTAAAACCCAAGCTTGTTTTTCCAGAGTTTCCAAATGGGACTGTAGATCTTGCAGTCTGCTCTGATGCTGAAGAATCTGACGGAAGACCTCCTCTTTGGATGGTCCAAGTGGAACTCGTAGCTCAGGAGAGTCCTTTGGCTCATTTTTAGATTGCTTAAGCAAAGCTTGTGAAGAGGTAGATGGCCCGAGGTTGAAGCTAAGTGCCTTCTTGTGCACTTTACTCTTGGGTGGTTCTGGTTCTAGAAGTTTTGGTAATGAAGGTTCTTTATCCAGATCAGAGCCTTCGCTGCTGGTAGGTCCAGTGCGTCGCAGTATGAACTGTACTTCACTGCTCAACTGGCCTAGCTTGGCCAGTGCCTCCAGAGGACGTTCATTGGCAACAAGCTGACGTTCTTTGTCTCTTAACTTCTGGACAAGGACATAGCGACCTGTTTGCCCTGAAACACAGTTATATAATTTTATAATACTAGACAATATATTGCCATGCAGTAGATCTGGTTTAGTTTATTTCCAGCCTCTATTTACATAATTTCCAGTCTTGCAATTAACTACACCCTATCCCATAAATGATATAACCAGTTTTTCATTTTGCTAAATTCTTGCCAGCATTTTCAACTTGCAGGCCACAGAGACTCTAAACAACTTGCTGCTTTAGATTTTATCTGCTAATATACTTGCTTGTTGTTTGTTCTGGCTCAATTTGTTTTAAATGTGATTATATTTCATTTACCAGAATCTGTTGGAAAATAACAATTCAGAACAACAATATCTTTCAGCCATCACACAGATATTCTATGTTAATACATACCTATTGCCTGAGCAAGTGCAATGACCACATCCTGACAGGACGTCTCCTCCGAAAGTCCACAGACAACACGCTGCACGCCGTCCACCCATACCTTTAGTTCCATGTCTCTATATGCGCTTCATGCAGCAACTCCTTTTACATGACACTCTCCTGCTGAAGAAAGGGGACATTTTGCAGTAAAACTAGATGACTTGAAAATCATGAAATGATTAGAAATGTTATATACAATTATATTGTTAAATCTAGGTGTCACACGCATATGATTGCTGATAAATTTTAAGTGGTGGCAACGTCACAGTCAAATTAGGAGTTGGTGTGGCCACTGCACAGCAGAAGCCCAGAGATTTGGTGCCAGTGTTTCTTTAACACCGGCTCTTTTGGGCTGTTCATGTACCACAGTATCACTGGTGTATCAAGAATTGTTTAACCGTCAACAAACATCAAGTTGAAGGTCACACAGGTCACTTGTGGTTGATCTGAGAGGCTAGTGGTCAAGTTAAAAGGCAAACTGACAGAGTCGCTACCAGGGGCATGGGCCTTTTTGTGCATGGAAGATGTTCAACACCTATTGGAGGCTGTGTCCCGTTGGCTGCAATTTATTTAAATTTATTAAAACGTGTTTTTCATCATGTTTTCCTAATCCAGTGATACATAGGCATAATTATTTAGTTTTTCCAATTTTCATGCTGTTTAAATGAAAGCTATTCATGTTGGCTCTCTTTGTCTGTATCATTGTTTAAAAAGCAGAAGTGACATGCAAGAAGTGAATAAACAATTGCCAACATATTAACACTAAGTTCTCATGACTCTGAAAGTCTGCATGTCATTAAACATACAGTGAGTGCTAGTGAAAATGCCTCGAAAAAAAAATTTAAACAGGGCATTGTCACAGCAACTAGAGTGAAACCTCTTCAGTGCTCTTTGATGATTTTCATTTGTTAGCTTAAATCATTAATTAATTCATTCATTTGTTTCTGGTCACAAGCCAGCCAGTTCCCACCCGGCAACTATGGGCGCAACGGCAGGAACAGCACAAGTCTATCGTAGAGCAGACATTTATACACCAATGAATCTAGAATGCATGTCTTTGGAATGCATGAGAAAACCAGAGCACCCATAGAAAACGTGCTAGGGATCGAACCTGGGTCCTATTGCTGTGAAGTCATTACCCACTGCGCCACAATGCCAAGCTAGCTCAAATAAGATTATTACACCCTTCTTCTGTTATAAATCTTCAAAATCCCAAACATAGAAAATGATTAAGGTGTGTTTATTTACCTTGTCATGTAGATAAAGAAATTAATCATTTTTATCAGATTACCTTATCATATACAGTACGTGCTCTCTGCTAAGCACATGTTACTTCACTCATCAATCAAAAGGGTTCACTGTAGAGCAACAGCTGATCAGATCTGATGGAAGAGATGGGCCAATCTCCATCACGTTCAGCACAACAATGTAATAGAGTGAGGCATGGCAGTGTCTGTGGCATACAAACTGGGTATTTCTAAGTTCAGTTCAAAGTGCGCTCTATGAACTGAGCTATCTAGGCTGCAATATGTTGTTTTTGGCTAATACCATGTCAAAAAAAACTTTTTTTTTACAGATTTGAATCTTAAATGTTTATTTCAATCATCCTATAAACAGCAGGGTACAGTAAGGCTATTCTGGGCAGCACGATAGCACTGGGGTAGCACAGCAAGAAGGACCCGGTTGTGATCTCCTGTGTGAAATTTGTATGTTCTCCTCGTAGTTGCATGAGTTAACTCCAGGTTCTCCAGTTTCCCCCACAGTCCAAAGACATGCATTCTAGTTAAATTAGAGAAGCTAAATTGTCCGGTCCTAAGCGTAAAAAGGTTGTGTCAGGAAGGGCATCCGGCATAAAACATGTGCCAGATCGTAATGCGAGTGACTCATTGTAGCGACCCCTGGTGGCAGGAAAAAGCCAAAGGATGAAAGTCAGTCCATTGTAATTCTTCAGAGAAGGTGTGACAACAGGTGCACGTTAAACATCATATAATTTGTTATATAATGCCAACATTTATATTATATAATTATATATATAAGTACACTCAGTTTCAATTGCTATAAGACTGACAGCGATATAGATCAATTAGAACGGCTCTTTAAAATGACATTTTACGTGCCTGTGTGCCCCTTCTGCAGTGTATGCACTGCACTCCACTGCGAGAAACCATTCATTCACTCATTATCATCTGCTTAATCCACACAGGCCAGTCGGTGCCCACCTGGCAACCCCAGACAGGGCACCAATCCATCATAAGGCACATCCTATATGTGACACCTTTACTATTAAACTATTCTTGATCAAGCACTGACATCCACACTGTGCCATCCCTGGTATATTATACTACTTGTAACAGTTTCACACATAACTACATGATTTTTTTGTAGCATTGCAGGAATTAAACTCTGAGACAAACTTCTGCTTGTTTTAGAAGCCATGAATAGTGTATAGTTCATGAAAAGTGAACTTCAAACATTTGTTGCTTTTGTTCAACATTTGTTTCATTTCTTTATTCTAATTTAGTTTAATTTTTAAACAAAAACCAGCTGCTACATGATCCATGACGGTCCAGCGCTGCAGCAATGGAATCTTTAAATACACTATCTCTCATCATGTTTGTGGGGATAATGAGATGTTCATATGATGTAACTTTACTTTTAGTTGATGAATAAACTCATTTCAGGTCAAACTGTGCATGAGATATCGATCTGTCCCAAGGGAACAGTGTCCCAAGGTTTGACTCATCTTTTATCAAACAGATACTAAAAACAGGAACGGATTTTGTCATAAAGATTAA
>JAOUQV010000031.1:6189085-6208526 GCA_028565295.1 Aspidoras spilotus | reverse complement strand
ATCCTGCAAGAAGAATGGCTTAAAATCCCTCTGACCACTGTGCAAGACTTGTATGTGTCATTCCCAAGACGAATTTACGCTGTATTGGCTGCAAAAGGAGGCCCTACACCATACTAATAAATTATTGTCGTCTAAAACCAGGTGTTTCAGTTTGATTGTCTAACCCCTGTATATCGGGTTCTCAAAGATGATGTGAAAAATCTCATGTGTAAGGATAAAGCACACAATATGGACTACCTGAAATTTTATTATGTTTTACTGCACTTTATAGTCTCTTCTTTTATTCAACTCAATTCCGTTTTGTTTCTAAAGAACAATGTGGCAAAGCAGCTTTACAGATAGTAAATTCAAGATGTAATCAGTTGAATCTTAACCCTTAATCTAATCAGCCAATCACTGGTCGCAACGCAATGCATTTAGGCATGTAGAGGTGGTCAAGAAAAGTTGCTGAAGTGCAAACCGTGCATCAGAATGGATAATAAAGGTGACTTTCAACGTGGCTGGTCTGAGTTTTTTATAAACTGCCTGCTGATAGATGTATTCCAAGCAACAAAAACAAACCAAGGAAATCAGATCAGTACTATGACATAGCTTTAACTGTAATTTCCAATAATACTAGGCATTCTTACTTAAATACCTTAAATAGCTTTACAAAGTCTTCTGTTATTTGAAATAAAAGTCTATTATATATTTTTTTAATTGTCAGAAACAAATGACATATCCTCATATGACTTTCCATATACAGGTGGTGGTCATAAAATTAGAATATCATGAAAAAGTTGATTTATTTCAGTAATTCCCTTCAAAAACTAAAACTTGTATACTATACACATTCATTACACACAGACTGATATATCACAATTGTTTATTTCTTTTAATTTGATGATTATAACTGACAATTAATAAAAAACCCAAATTCAGTATCTCAGAAAATTAGAATATTACTTTAGACCAATACAAAAAAAGGATTTTTAGAAATGCTGACCAACTGATAAATATTAACATGAAACATATCAGCATGTACAGCACTTAATACATAGCTGTGACTCCTTTTGCCCAATTTACTGCAACAATGCGGCATGACATGAAGTTGATCAGTCTGTGGCACTTCTCAGGTGTTATAAGAGCCAAGGTTGCTCTGATAGTGGCCTGCAGCAGTACTGTATTGTTTGGTCTGGTATATCGCATCTTTTTCACAGTACCCCATATATTTTCTATAGTGTTAAGGTCAGATAAGTTTGCTGGACAATTAAAAACTTTAGCATGGTGTACAGCTAGAGTCAGTGCTACAAGAACCACCAAGAACAGACATATGCAAGAACTCATATCAAGCCACCCTTGAACAAAAGAGAGCGTCAGAAGCGTCTAAAGACAAAAGGGAATGGACTGCTGCTGAATAGTCCAAAATTAAGTTCACTGATGAAAGTAAATTTTGAACCTAAGTTTTAGCACACCTCATGCTTCCTATTGCTGACCAACTTTTGGCAGATGCTGATTTAAATTTTTCCAGGACTTGGCACCTGCACACAGTGCCAAAGCTACAATACCTGGTTTAATTACCATGGTATCCCTGTTCTTAATTGTCCAGCAAACTCACCTGATCATAACACTATAGAAATCTATGGGGTACTGTGAAGAAGATGCGATACGCCAGACCCAACAATACAGAACAGCTGAAGGCCAATATCAGAGCAACCTTGGCTCTCATAACACCTGAGCAGTTCCACAGACTGATCAAAGTAAATCCGGCAAAACGAGCCCCAACTAAGTATTGAATACTGTACATGCTGATACATTTCATGTTTATACTTTTCATTTGGTCAGCATTTCTAAATATTCTATTGGTCTGAAGTAATATTCTAATTTTCTCAGATACTGAATTTGGGTTTTTCATTAATTGTCAGTTATAATAATTAAAATAAATGAAAGAAACACTTGCAATATATCAGTCTGTGTGTAACGAATATGTATAATATACAAGATTCACTTTTTGAATGTAATTATGAATATAAATCAACTTTGTCATGATATTCTGATTTTATGACCAGCACCTGTATGATAAAAACAGCAAGCCTGAAGATATAGAAATATTTTCCTGATGTACAAACTATATCCTGAATACAGAGCTTTAGTCTATAACTTTATGCTCCTTAAAATCATTCAACTGCATCAATTACGCCGCTGCTGCAAACACTATTCCTTCCAGTGCAGATTCGTCAGCGTAATAATGTAGGTTCAATCTGGTATAATTTTTACCCAGAGCAAACATTCGTGCCTAGGTTTTATGCAATGGTTAGCTCTTATACAAGAGCTCACTCTTTACAGAACAATGTCTGAAAGAAACTCCACTCAAACCCTGAAGCACAGCCTTTCTCATTTGCCTAAACATGAGTGATTAATCTATTTCACTTTCTTAAGCGGTGTGGTGTGAAAACAGTAAGTCAGTCAGAGTGTAAGATGCTGGTACAAGAGTGCCATTCTGAGCAGGGCACAATGGTGCGAGTGTACTGCACAGGTAGACTCAATCAGCCCTTGTATTAAATGCTGATGTTTTTAGAGAACTCCGTGAATATGAACATGTAGACTGGCTTGTTTACCCTGAAACACCAAACCTGGATAGGATCAAATGACTGTGTATTCACGCAAACCTGTATTTCTCCAGAGAAACAACTAAATGAATTGAAATGAGTTTTTGAGGAGTTCCATGAGCAGCAGTGGAAAATCTTACAACTATAGTGAACAAAACCTCTAGTCTTTTTCAAATCTAGATTTTTTTTATTTTAATTCTAGGCTACATATAAATAAACACAACATAAAACATAAAATAAAACCTTACACTTCAGCACTTACCTGCTGGATCACTGTCCCTATAAAATACAAGGGATTTAGTAGTGCTGTTAAAAGATGGGATGCATTTAAATTCCTCTTCTGCAGTATATGATGGATAGAAGATAATTTGATTTTTTTTGTCTTCAAGTCTCATTTTTTAGTAATACACTTTCAGTATTAATGACTCTCTATACTTTATAACAAGTTGACACTGAATACTTAAACTTGACTGGTTACAAATTTGGTTCATTTGCTTCTACATTTTTTATTCCACTGTTCAATTCTAGGGGCCCAGCACTGAGAGGGGATCATGGATTAAGTCGATTCATGTCATGCGGTATCATCGCCTCACAAAGGTTGGCTGCACTGTGTGTCAGCTTTCTACATTGAACTTGTGTTGCTTAAAGCAGTCTGGCCTCTGATAATCCATTCCACGTCATGATGTTGTCCATCCAAGTTATTCTTGTAAATTTTTCACATCATCTGACTCTCTCCACAAGTCCTGTCATTACACTTCCTTCAGTGCTGTCATGTGGGACAGCCTCATCACATGCCCGTAGTAATGTAACTGACGGGATTTGATGTGGTACAGTAACGCCTTAATAACTATTAAATAATTAAAAATTGACTAAGCGACAGGAAGCAGAGCTGGACGTGACAGACCTTAAGATGTTGAGGTTCTCTTTGGGAGTGACCAGGACAGGATTAGGAATGAGAATATCAGAGGGACAGCACAGGTTGGAAAATTAGGAGACAAAGTTAAAAAGGGCAGACTGAGACGGGTTGGAAACGTCCAGAGGTGGGATAGTGGATATATTGGTTAGAGGATATTAGAGATGGAACTGCCAGACAGGATGCAGAGAGGAAGACCATAGTGGACATATATGGGTGTGGTCAGTGTAGACATGAAGGTAGTTCCTGTAAAAGCAGAACAGTAAGGTGGAAAAGATTGACTCATTGTGGCAACTCTTGATAAAGAAAAGGCCAAACAAAGAAGAAGACTCTCAAATTAGGGGCATAACTTAATTCTCTCATACCGTGCAGAATATCTAGATAAACCCTTGGTAACAGCACATTCCTCAAGGATTTACTTTATATGGCATCTAAAAAGAAAGAGACTTAAAAAGCTTTACCTGTCATATCAGGGCTCATCACACCGGCGAGGCACTGGATAATTTTTATATGACAACCATATCCATTTTTATTACTTATTAAAAACCAGTATGCACAAACCATGCACTAAGTTAATCTTAAATACACCATTTTTGGGCTAATGTCACCCAGAAATTAAAATCAGATCCCATATACCCCCATTTAGCACCATTAAAATCATTCCTAAAGTCAATATTCTCCAGGTCTAGCAGAAGACAAAAAGAAATTGTGTCCAGAATTACAGCCTGCCAATTGGCATAGGTGTTTAACAGCATGGCCAAACGTTGCATTCCTTTTAAACTCCATTCAAAAGATGGGATGGAAAAAAACCCAGAGTGGCTAAGCATTACTCCCTGAGATTCAACATCTGCCCATTTTATTCAGCCCCAAACACGTGAACCACTTTCCATAGAAGCCACAGATTCAGTCTGAACTGTGGTAACTCACCACTGGTCTGAGAAGTGGATTTCCTGGTCTGGGCTTAAATCAGAGAAGAGAAACTCTCCCCTATGAAAATAATATACTTTCTCAGACACCATCCATCTTGCCTTCAGCTAACAAGGCTGTCGCTGTGAGATGTTTAGGTGTAATTAACTGCGTCTGACATATTAATTAAAGCTTTGGCACTTGATAAGCACAGTGTAAATGAGAGCTGACATGTGGTCTTTAGTTCTTCAGGGTTATCCCTGAGATGTTAATGATTATTATTATTCCATTTTGTTTCAATAAAGCATAACAAATCTCCAAGTTGGTGAACATCTTCATAAGTCGACCCATGCTTATTGCAGCAGCCCCGTTAATTCTCATTGCTAGTTTGTCACTCTATTCTTAGGATCAACCAAATGTATCCGGCTACTGTGTAACCTTAGGCTGGATGTTGGTTGATTTTTCCTTCACTGGTACTAAGATAAAGCAACAGCTCACAAGTGCTAAAATGGTACAATCCTGCACTACACTACACTACACTACACACTATCTGTCCAAGGTCGACATCCATCATGTCACTCTGTTTACACATGGCTGGTGAATCACTGCTTTATATAAGAAAGGATTAACTACCATTTGGGTCACATTATCAGAGATCATATGCCTGATCAGATGATAGTTCAGTGTAATATGATATGATTGTGGAAAATGTTATAGGCAGAAGAAAAATCAGAAAAATCTCAAATGTTCCCCAGGGACAAATTGTGCTTACAAACCTGTTGTCACTCTCTGCGTTAGGTGTAGTTCATATCTACACACTGCAGTGACACAAATGCAGTGACTAATCATAGTGTAGGTGTCGGATATCCGGACACCTCCGAACTGATTTTATTTGCTGTCTGATTAATCATCAGATACGGGGAAGAGAGGGAAAGGGAGTACATGTGGCTCCAATCCAACCCACATTAGGACAAACCTGTTTCTCATCACTGGCTGATTAACACCTTGTTTAACTTTTATTAGGTGTTAAGAATATAAGGAAGTCACTTAGGTGATTTTCCCCATATGAGTAATTAGTAAGACGTGCTGTGCGTGTGAGTCCCTGCTCGTGTGAAATGTTCAGAGTTGTTGGTGGCTTTAAGGTTTATGACGCACCTGTGGTTTGGTCTCGGCTTGGCACTCATACAAAAAGAGGTACACAAGCCAAGCTCCACAAAAGTATGGAATTATATCTGGGAGGTCAGGAATGAGATTAATAAACTACTAATATTATATTTTATTATTAACGACCTGCTCGTAGACCTCTGAGTCAGAGACTTTGACAGAAAGGGTATTTACACTTTACACTCTTCTTGAGAAATAATGTGCTCAAGTTATTGCTCAAGTTCCAGATGTAAAGGAAGAGAGAAAAACCACAGCGGCAGGGCAGAACAGTCCCAGGCCTATAGTCTTTAACCCATGCACTAGAGCCATGTAATTAAAATGCTTTGTGGATTTAGTAGAAACTTTTATCAACATTGTTTATAATTCACTTTCATAAGTAACTTGGTTATAATGAAAATAGGAATACAGATATTCTGAGCTACATATTGACACCGGATAAGGAACACATGTCAGGTGGCTTATGATCACTAATAAATGCCCTACTTTATGGTTATTTTACAGTCGGTTCTCACATACTGTAAGGTATTGACCTGTCAAAAGAGTCCAAAGGTTTGGTGCCAGTGTTTTTTGGCAACACTTGCACTTCTGGATTTTCCCTGTACCATGGTATCCTATCTGTACCAAGAGTGCAGTCTGTCTGCACTCTGTTCCTGCAATTAAACCCAGAGCTGCCTTCTGGGCACCAGCTGGCCCCAGTGTGTATTTGGTAGAAGATAAAAAAATGACCAAATCGTGTCAATACGTATATAACTAAAACAGTAACGGTATAGTTGGCTATTAAGTAATTTAGATTTCTTTTAGAAAAAAAGATCAAGACATTTTTGTAGGTCAGTCTAGAATTCTGATCAGGACAAGAAATCCCTGGTGTTATGAAGAAGACCCGCCAGAAACAACCCATCAAATATAGCTGAGCTGAGATACTAAATAAACATGTAGAGAAACACCATGAATTAGAAAGACGTGTCAGATTCTTCTTTAGTTGTTATATAAAATAAAGAAGTGCTACTACTGTAAACTCTAAGCCTATATTTAGGCTTTGTCACACCTGGTGGCATGTCGAGAGGTGAGGAAGGTCAGTGGCAAGAAGCCCAGCTGTCAGTGCAAACTGCATCTTTGTCACCATGTTCAGCATGCTACATTTGCTTAGGTCAGCTATTAAAGGGTGAAAATGAAGCCTTGTGCACTAACTGTAGGAAACAATAAAGGGAATAATGATCTTGGCAGTAATGGCTAATTAAAGAAAGCTGCAAAATACCCACTCATTCAACTGTACTTTAAAGCAGGCTTTATAATTACCCACTCACATTAAAAAGGTCTTGAAAGAAGAAATCTGTACTAAATACATACATTTTGTCCCAAACTGGCCACGTTTTGGAAATGTGCAGTTCCTACGGTTTGTAGTGGAGGTCAAAGGAACTGGGTCGTGTCTGTGGAATGTTTTATGAGGGTAATTAAATAGGGCTGATTGCAAGGTTTAACACTCTGAACAAACTCTTGTTCCCACCACTACATGTCTAATCCCACCTATGAGCCAGTCAAACCAATAGGGGCCACCTCATCTGTAGCCCCTAATTTCACCCACTCTCCTACCAATATCCAGTCAGTCATTATAGTGAAGCTAGCAGAACCTCACTGTTTACATCACAATGATGACCACTTCCTTTTACTCATAGTATAAACAAAATAAATTGGATCCCAGCTTGAGGGCATACTTACCCAATGGGATTTTCACTTGATGTTGCGGATATTGTGTGCAATCTGGATTTTTTGGTGTGGTCTTGTTATGGTTATGACTTCTAATGAACGCTTTCTACAGTGATTTTTCTACTCCCCAATGATTTTCTAGTCAGTCATCTCTCTGTCGGATACTGGGTTTCACATAGTGTCCCTCTTTCAAACCATGCTGCACTAGTTAAGCACCTTGGCATGCCCAGCCACCATTTTATAGCATTGTTCCTTATTCTTTGTAATTTCTTCCCTTACTAATAGGTATATCATATACTGGCAGTGGCCAATGTACAAGAGGAAGCAAACCATGCAGACACCACAATTTAAATTTACCTGCCAGAAAAAACTATCAATGCTTTTAAATACCTCCAATATGTTCTTCCCTGTGGCCCTGGACTCCTTCTTGTTTGGTATCATTATACCCCCTCCTCTTCACCAATCCCTTTCTTCCATACTAACACCACTGTTTTGCTTTCATACTCACAATATAGCACTTCATTGGGCCTTGGTGCCAACCTTGCATTTGCGCACCACATCCACACCGAACCTCACTCCATCTAGGAGGTTTAACATCAATTTGAAAATCTCCCCTATTGGTGGAATATATACTGTATAATGGATCAATCTCATTTCCCCTCTCTTCCTCCACATGCAACCGATCCTTAACAAACTTAAACAGATCCCAAAAAAGGCTGCTCTAGCATCTTCCTTCTTTTCCTCACAACCTCAGCTCTTCTCAATATTACCAGCTTGCTTTTAATCTCTTCATGCAAAAACCTAATGCCATCTTTCTCCCTATTTGCCCTCTTCCACTGCTGGCACTCAGAAAAGACTCATTCTCCTTTACCCAACAGACGTATTGATATCCTGCAAGCTATGGTATGAAAACTCCTGCCGGACTTCGGCTGACTGACTCAAACAATTATTGTTTAATGTGGAGCTACTGCACTCCCTCATCCAAGTACCTGTTTTTTCCCTTTGGTGAATCCTCAGCCTTCTCACTTATCAGCTTGATCCACCCACACTATCAAACCTGCAGCTTCTTGACCCCTGCTAGTCCTCCTGCCTCTATGCATAACTCATTTCGCATTACAGTGCCCATGACCATTTTCTCCACCAGCAGATAGGAAATTAAACCTTACAAATAAGATAAACAGATGGCTCCTAGCTTTTATTGGCTTTAAGAGACATCTAAGTGAAGCGTTTAATGATCCTCCAGGTTTGGTGTTCGAACCCATTTTAAATGTTTATTAAAATAATTTGTATGTGATTTCTTCTTATTTGAACCTCCGACTTGTTCATCATTTTATGTTAAGAACATGCTAAATAATACATTTTCAGTGATTGCATACTGTACACCCCCTACAATTTTATAAAACATGCAGAGTGTTCGGATCCATGAGCTCCATTCTGAGTTGGCACAAATGTTCCCTGTTCACAGAGACTTAAAGATCATTTTTGAAAGAAGAGACCTTGGGAAAATAATGGAGAGGAATATTTTCATAATCTTTTCATACAGAATGACTTTTGCCTTTAGAAGTGCCTTAATTGTTTGGGGCATATATTCAACAGAAATGGTATTCCGCATTCCATGGTTGTATTGAGTGAATATTTAGGTTTCTGTTGCCTTTCTATCATCTTGAACCAAGGCATTTTTGTCCACACAAATGCCGCTCACTGGATATTTCCTCTTTTTCTGACCATGCTCTACAAACCCTAGTAAAAATCCAAGTAGATTCTAAAATACTCAGACTAACCAATCTGGCACCAACCACCATGCCATGTTCAAAGTCATTTAAATCATCTTTTTCCCAATCCTGATGCTCGGTTTGCACTTTAGAAAGTCTTGACCAATTCTACATTCCAAACCGCATTGAGTTGCGGCCATGTGATATGCGGATATATATATATATATGTTTGTGTTAGCAACATTTGAACAGGTGTGCCTTATAAAGTGTCCGGTGAGTGTATACATTCTTCATTGCTTGGCAAAATTAAATATCAAGTATTTTATTGAATGGATTGTGATGGCTGTATTTATTTAAAAATACAATAATACAGTGGGTCCACCAGATTCACTAAAACATCAAATCCACATGTGTTAATGGAAATGTTTGTTTTTATACTCTGATATGCTTCCAGTTTTGAGTGAGTCTCACATAGTTTCAGCTGAAATCTATCACCATTTTCAGACGTATCCAAGTCACGTCCCATATATATATATATACAGTTACAATGAAAATATTGAATCAGTCTTGAAAGTGCTGAAACAGCAGCGGGATTACAATAGCTCTAGGATTACTGTTAAAAATGGTGGAGGACATTAATGGCAAGATCCAAATGAAACTATAAGAATTGCATCTGTAGTTGAGTAGACAATGTTTCTCACCTTCCATTAGTTATTATGGACATTTTTTGCTTTAATTATTTACTATATGAGTGGCTAAAAAGCTATATGGATATGGACTCCTGAGAAGAACTGAATGAACAAGACTATAGAGTATCAGACAGTAGAAAATGTGGCCATGCTGTTACAGGAGCCTAAGTGGTCACTTTATTTGTAACGACTTCCAGATGTCGGGCTGCGGAGTGTATGAGAGTGTAGCTTTTGTATGGAACTCAATGTGTTAACCATGAGGCTGCATGTCTCAATATGTACTGTATAAGCACTTGTGTAGCTTCATTCTTTTAGACACTACTCAACCACAAATACACCAGCAACTGATAACATTATCCGCATGCATTATAAAAAATAACTCAGTGTGTGAAGACAAACAATTTAAGGTGGAAAGACTTTTTTATATACTTGCTCATCTATACTTTTATGGTCCTGGATTTTTCTGGATTCTCAGACAATTAAGATATCAAGTGTCTAGATTTTGTTTCTAAACAGTATTCATTCTGAGCTTCACTTGTCAAAAGAGTAAAGGAGGAAGTGGGCTGTCATAATCAATCACACAGAGAGCAAGGTTGTGTGTGTGTTATTCTTGGAGGGTCATCAAAATTACATTCAATTCATCCAGACCTGGAAACACTTGTTAATGCTTTTCAATTCAACGCAGTAGTTTAGGAAAGGAATCAATTACATGTGCTTTATTTTTCAATAGAAACACATCCACAAACAACTCTTTCCAGTCCCCCTCCCCTGCTCTGTCATGTTATCTTTAGAGCACTGTGATGCAGAACAGATCTTTAGGGCCACAGTGCCCAAATGCTGCCAAGTCCAAATGCTGATTCAAATCAGAACTCTGGTTTATTTTGCTTTCTGCTAACTTTGCCATCAGTGTACAGCTTGGTACAAAAAAAGGACATTGCAGAACAATGGGCCACTGTGTTCTTGTTTGGAAGGTTTATGAGAGATTATTGACTGTAGCCCTGTAGTGTTGCTACACTAAATGTGGCATCCATCAATGGAAAAAGATCACATTAGGCTGAAAATTGACAGGATTTGATTTGTGAGGTTGACCGTGCTGAGAAGAACTTGACTGCCAGTGATGGTGACAGTTGCTTGTGGTATTGTGTGTTGTGTTAGTTCGAGTTAAGACAGCAGCAGCTGGCCTATAGTGAGAAACTGATTTGTATACCATCAAACACTTGTAGTAAGAGTGCTGTAAATACTAGTCTATATAACTACAACTCTAACAGAACTGAAAACTTAAAGTCTGATCAGCTGGACATTTAATTTGGACAAGTTAAGCCTTGTCCTATAAATAACTTGTCTCATCTGTCAGCTTTGAACAATATTGAGAAAAAAGAATCATCATGCAATGCCTGTTTCTATTTGCACTGCTGCAAAAGAATATCCTTTATAAGACAAGACAAAAGACTAAACTCCAAACTCAATGTAAACATGAAATCTTAAAGATTGAACTGGTTCTGTAACTGGTTATGTGTTGCATTCTCTCCTCACCGTTGGCGTTTTTCCCGCAGATAAGATGCTCATAGTTTTGAAGAAGACCGTAAAGCTCTGGGTCTCCGTTCACTGCTGCTTCCAGAGCGTCAGTGGGAACCGGACATCCGACATGGCCCAAATCACACGCTGACAGCACGCGGACACCGACCTCCTCTATCAGAGTCTCCATGCACGAAGCCAGGCAAATAGCCGCATGCTCGTGGACGCGCACAGACACCCGGGTGTCCACCATCCAGCGGAAGAAGCAACCCACGGACAGAATGAGTCCACAGCGCGAGGACTTGCTTCTGCGTAACACTTCTCCTGTGCTCATGCTGTACAGGGACATTGCACGCGCCGCAGCGGAGACACAGGCGTCAGCAAGCGGCCAGCTGAGTACGAGCCGCGCAGCGCTCTGCACCTCGTAGCGCGTGCACCTGCATCGTAGCACGCTCAGTCTCTGCGCCTCGCGCGCCACGCGCAATAGAGGCCTGCGCAGCAACTTAGACACTGAGCGCACAGTATCACGCGTAAAAGACACCGGCGCGCGCTCTCCGGACACTTTACGCAACACCTGCTCCACCTCGTCTTCTGTCCAGGGGAATTCTTCAAGATCCGGCAACCGTGGGCATCTGGAAAAGATATCCTCCGGGTCCTCCGGTACCGTGTTCACGGAGTCCCAGCTGTCATTGCGGCTGTTGGTGGAGGCGGAGCGGCGGCACCGGTTTGCACGGTAAGCAGCGGAGATGAGCTGGGAGTTAGACTTGGAGGAAGAGAGACTAAGGGAATGATACGAGTCTCCCGCGCCGTATCCAGAATCCAACGTCAAATCCTCCAAAGTCTTCAGGTTCACACTGCTTAAAGCGGCCATTCCGGACCAGTTGATCGATAAACGTGCGCGTAACACTACTAAACCCGCAGTACGTATCGCGTGTTAACGTTAAAAGTAACGTATGTCCATTAGTGTACCCCACTAAAGTTTCTCCACGCGCGCTGTCGACTGAATTATTTTGGGAAAGTCAAACTGAAGCAACAACTGAAGTTTGTTGAGGGGAAGTCAGCTGAGGAACTTCTCTCAGCCAATCAGCTGTTACCTTTCCTGAGGCCAATCAGACACAAGCAAGATATTACACAGACCAATCGTTGCTTAAGAAAATACTAAAATATATTAAGTATGCAGTCTTGGGAAAAGAATGCTCGAATTGTTCTTGATGCCTCGAAACTTGTATGTGTACCTTTAAATCTGGAAGTTTTATTTTTATTTTTTAATTTTTATATACATTTATAGGTAAGAAAGGATGTAGGCAGAACATTCATTTCCTTATCTTCCACCCGTGCCCACTTGGCGAAAGAAATGTCCCGGGATGTCCGACCTGTTAATCATACCCGGGTTCTCGTGGCTTTGAGGCGACTGAACTAACCAATGTACTACAGTGTTACTTAATTCAAACTCTCCTTCGTCCCCTCTGGTTCTGTGAAACTACTATCACTATTATCATCCTTACCACTGTCTCACTGGGATTAGGCATACTTTTGTTTGTACATGTGAGATACAGATTTATTCTTTCATTCATTTTCTTTACCCATTTAATCCTAGGTTAGGGTCACAGGGAAGCCGGTGCCCACACGGCTACTCTGGGCGTGAAGGCACGAAAGACACTAGACATGGCGCCAATCCATCATAGGGTGCACAGACACACATTCACGAGCAATTTAGAGACACAAATTAATCTATCATGCATGTGTCTGAAATGTGGGAGGAAACCACACCCAGAGAAAACCCGCATGAACACGGGGAGAACATGCAAACTCCATACAGAAATAAGTGATCATTTTGCAGTGGCAAGCCATTTTATATTTCATCATGGTGACACTGAGTATGCATTAACATGCTTCATACAGCCTTAATCACCAGGGAAGACATTTTGTTGTCACGATTGTAGATGGTGGGTCGGTGTTAAGGGTGCAAAGCTGGCTTGGATACGGGCAGGTTTGGACGCAAAACTTCACCGTTGAGCCTTCTGGATTTTTTGTGAGCTTAATTCAGCGAAATATTGATGAGAAGATGTGCCTACCTGATGACCCCAGAGATGAGCTCAGCAATGCAGCTGCTGAGGATCCAGTGAATTTATTATGTTATTGGGATAGGTGATTAATGATGAATGAATAAAGGTAGATAAGTATAGGATGTTGTGGTAGCAGGCAGAAAGAGAGTAGAGTGGGTCCTATGTCTTCATGGATTGGCATAGGGTGCATTACATCTTATCCTGTCTATTGTTACAATATTTATGATAAAATATTCAATACAAATAGATTAACTATAATAAAAACACTTTTTGAACTGATAGAGATCCTCTCTTCTGGAGAGACATGGTATCGCTTCAACCAAACAAATACTCCTCCATTTATTCTTCAAAATAAGAAGATAAAGAATAAGAAATACATTTACATCCTTTAAAATTCTACATTCAATTTCACAGAAATTATCCTTTCAGTATGGCGTCAGCGATCTCTGTGATGTGTTTATATTTTCATACACCCTCTGTGTTGAAATGTAAATTTCAAACTAATTAAGGGCAGCATCTGAGAATTTTGCCACATACAGTACAAACATCATCTGTGTGTTATGGAATATTGTTAACTCGATTTCAGAGGTGATGAAGAGAGACATACTGAGAAAAACAGCACACGAGAAAGAGGGAAAGGGAAAGAGAGGGGGGGAGAGAGAAATAAAAAAGGTCTTGTAGAGTAAATTGGACATCAGTTTAGTTGATACCATTTTTCAGTTGAATAGCACCATGTTTTGTTTAAAAAAAAACAATTGTAACATATTAATGGGATTATATTAAAAGAACATGGCATTGACATGATATAACCTGAGCACTCTCACATCTTCAAAAGACTAGTGTTCATAATGTTCAGAACTTGAGTATGCTCCACTGTGCTTCTACTGGATGCTTGGCACTTTTTGTAGATACAGTATTCTGAGACAATTGCAAGTGCATGATATATAACTTTTGTAAATTGATCCATGACATGACTGTCTCAGTTCTACTATCTGTGACAACTGCCCCAGTGTGTTAAAAGATGGTATTCTGTGTTTTGGAACTCCTCAGGCAGCGTCTGGAAAAGATGGAAGGGTTCTAACCTGCCCCATCTGATTTAACTGATGCAACCACAGTGTCCCAGCTGGCTATCCTTGACTTGATTTCTTTATAGGAGTATTCCACATGCCCCGTTTGGAGTGGTAATAGTGGTAAAAGTTCCGAAGTCTCAATCTCTCAACTTCCAAACCGTTCTGCAGAACCCTATGTGCAAATAGCAGACACACAGAGGAAGAAAATCACTTTAGATCTTTTGTAGTAGATTACAAAGTTTAACAAGTCAGATAGTTCAAGAACGTCAAAAAGTATTTATAAATAATAAAAATTAGCACTTCTAAAACTTAGGACATAGTGTGACTAAGCAGTGCTTTCGAGCGTCCCCTTGTGGACAAACGTTAGGTTGCTAAATGCAGGAACATGAAGCTGGAATTGAATTAATGTTACTGAACATACATTTACACAATAGAATTTTATATGGTTAAATGATTATATGATTATATCAAAAGTCTGTACATTTTGAAAGAAAAGTAATAAAAATAATATAAAATATTGCACAAATATAGATATTCAATCATTTCTGAAAGATATAGATACATTATTGGAGAATTACAATTCAGGGGAAAAATCACTGAATTTACAAATACATGTTGCATTTACAATTTACTTTTACTAACCCAAAAAAACCCAATCAACTAACCATACTAAGTACATACTACACTATACCAAATCTAATCAGCAGTTGACACGTTTCTTTCCCCTGCAGAAGATTAAAATGGTCTTTCCGTCAAAAAAACGTGTGTACCCATTTCTCCAAACAGATACTACCAAAAACAATCAAACCTATTCTAAAAATCATTTGGGGCAGTTGTAGGCTTGTGGTTAAGAAAAACAGACTTGTGCCCGGAAGGTCCCTGGTTCGATTCCAAGTAGTGACAAGTCATGGCTGAAGTGCCCTTGGGCAAGGCACCTAACACTCAGTTGCTCCCCGGGCGCTGTGCTCACTGCTCACTTCACCTGTGTGTGTCTATGTGTGTGTTTTACTGCACGGATGAGTTAAATGCAGAGGACCAATTCCGCTGTGTGCAAGCATAGTGGCAAATTGTATCACTTTCATATCTTCTATATAATCTTGGCATTATGTTGACCCTTGTCATGTGTCCAACTATAGGCCACTATCAAACCTACCCTGCATACTTGAAATCCTAGAAAAAATTGTAGAAAAGCAATTTTACTCCCATCTATATAGGAAGAACCGTTTTGGTAAATGACATACTACTGGTGTCTGATCAGGGTCGTGTCCTTTCTTGTATTACTTGGCCGTAATGGATCTTTTCACACCTTTGATCCTTTTTTTTCCTTCATAAACTAGAAGATGTTGTTGGAGTTATGGGAGCATTCTGTCCCGTTCAGGTTCTATCTAACTGTCTATTATCAGTTTGTAGGTAATATAGTGTATTATAGTGAGTTTAAGATATTTTAATTATATGAAAATGTTTGGGGTCAGCCATGGATAAATGTATAGTGTAGAGGGCTGGGGACCAAGGGATCGCCTTTTTTATCCCGACTCTAGGCAAGTCATGGTTGAAGTGCTGTTGAGCAAGACACCCAAACCCCAACTGCTCCCCATGGGCCTCAATGGGGCAGCACACTGCTCCAGGTGTTTGGGTTAAATGCAGAGATTAATTTCCCTATGAGGATCAATAAAGTAATTAAAATCAAATAAAAAAAAAAATAAAAAATGTACAAAACAATTAAGCCATGTGTTAGGGTTAGGGTTTGGGAAATTGTCACTATTTGGTGTAGCTTATAACAAATCATCACTATCTAAATGTGACTGTGGCATAGTGGCACATTGGATTGTGCTGTAGCCTCACAGCAAGAAAATCCCTGGTGGGGCGACTTGGGAAATTCCTGTGTGGAGTTTACATGTTCTCCTTGTGTTTGCGCAGGTTTTTTCCGGGTGCTCCGGTTTCCTCTCGTATTCCAAAGCCATGCACGATGGCTTAATTGGTGTCTCTTAATTGCCTATGTGTATGTGCGCCCTATGATGGATTGGCGCCCTGTCTAAAGTTGTTGCACCCAGAGTTGCTGCATGGGCACCGGCTTCCTTGTGACCCTAAAACTAGAATTAAGCAGATATAGAAAATGAATGAATGAATGTTTGGAACCACAAGTTTAATCTTTAACAATATGTATGTAGTAAATTAGGCAGGAGTAAAAAAATGCAAATGCTTAGCTAAAGTGTTGTCTCTCTTCAGGCAAATGCTAAGCTCAGATCTGCTGATGCAATCAGGAGTTAGAATACTTAATGTTAAATACTTTGCTCCAAAAGATCATAGTTGTTTTAGTTAAAGATACAAATCATTTTAATTTAAAGTCCTGTACAGGGATGTCAAAGTGTGTATGAATAAAACATATTGATTATTACCGGTCCAGGAACTCCCAATCCTCTCCTCCCCAGCGATCCTTGAATTCCTCAGTGTTCATACCTCCAATCTTGTCAAAATCTGATTTATAAATCCCAAACAGACCAAACCCATTGACCTCCCAATAGCCTGTAATAGAAGGAAGGAAAGACAAGAATGCTTAATACCTCCCATATAACAACCCATTTGATGATGTTTCTCAATGCATTTATTATGTCTATGTGTAACAACCTCACTATATGTTAAAGTAAAGCACTCCACGATTATTGCTATAGCCAACCTATACAGGTCATGTTATTAAACCATGTGTGAATGTGGACAGATCTTTCTGAATGTTATCCAAAGAAACCTCCTTATACAGTACTCTGATTTAGTAAGAAGCTTCAGTTCACTGTGGTTAACATGTTATTAGAGAATAGGGATTGCTTATGTGCAACTACTGCAAACTACAAATTGGCATGAAACATCCGTAAATAAAACATATTTCAAGTTAAAAGTCTGTATACAACGAGATATGTAGAGACTCATTATTCATTATGCACATTCACCAATATTTTGTCAATAATGTCAACAATATGACATGAACAATCAAAATGACAGTTGATATGTATGGTTGCAGCTCCACATGTCTGATACTACATATAATATTTGTTTTGTTAGGTTTGTCTTTATGCCTCAGTTTATCACTAATGATTTATGCAATGCCAGTGTTTTCATGCTAGTGATGTCTCCAGTTTTCCTTTCGCTTTGATTTCCTCAGGTTTCAGGTTTTTTTCAGTTATAGTGAAAAGTGTTTTGTTTGATCTGGGTTTCTATTCTTTGTACCAAAACATATTTCTTTGTGTTTTGTGATTGTGTGTTTCCTGAGAGGTTCTTGACATGAATTTGGCCAGTAGTTTATATTTAATATTATATTTAATATTTAGCCAAACCTTACCCATTAGAGTGGTGCAGGACAGATTGCAATATCTCAAAAGATGATAAATTAGCCATTTTCACACCCTGCATAATTAGCATGTTCTTTAGAAATAATGACAAATTGTGAAAGATTTGATCTATCTAGCCTATTATTTCATCTTTTCACACTTTTACTCACTTTATACAGTAGTTTATTATGAATTGCTATGCAGTAGGTCTAGTTAATGTCTATTTTTGCTGACTCTCTGCACTATTGGTTGCATAACAAACATGAATGATTAAGCTTTAAATTGTAAGAATACTTTTCAAATATTAAAACTCCACTTAGCAATAGGTCAAAGCTTCAGAGGTACCATCTGGCTTGATTGGTGAGCTCCCGCAGTCCAGTCTCATGACAATGGGGGCAAAGGCAAGCCTGCCTTCCACACAATGCTTCCTGATGCTTTCTAGGATGCCCAGTGGGAAGTGAATATGTAGATCACATAGAAAAACAATGCTGTGGCTGTCCTGAGCAAGACACAGAAACATATGTATAAATATATTCACATGTATATAGCAAGAAGTGTCTGTTATTCTGTTTCAATACATACTGATATGGTGTCCACCCCCATCTGTAGTCCAGAAGACCTCTCAAAGTTTCCCTTACGTCTCAGATATTCATATCTACACACATGCACACACACACAAAATGAAAGCAGAGCATGCCAAAAGAAAAGATCCAGAAACCATACCTCAGAGCATAACAAATGAAAGTACTGTATGGTGCTCATACCACATACATTACTGTAAGTAGGACACTGTAAGCAGGTGCTCACCTGGGCACTGTGCTTTCCCTCAAGGCCTGCTCCACATCCATGTCATCACTCTCAAAGTCTACGATGATGATGCTAAACCTCTCATCCTGGGTCTCTCGGTGAAGAAGTTCCATGTCGGAGATGAACTGCTGAACCCACCGTGCCTGGTTCTTTACTGCCAGAGACAGTGATCAAATTCTGAAGGCCACACTATATTTCACAATGTTATGAGTATGTTTTGGTTTAAATAACATGATCTGAATGAATAACAATGGCAAATGAGACAGTTTATAACAATCCTAACATTTTAAACACATAGTATAACTACTTTGTTAGGAGCAGCAGTCTGTACAGAATGCAAATTCATGTGTGTTCCCATGTAAGTCTGTATATTGTGGGCCTCCAGCTAGGATGAAGCAGTTACTGCCGAGTATTATCCAAAGCATGAACTGACTTTCTCGGTTGCTTTTGTTCCTGCAACTACATTTATCAGGCTAAACCTGGACCAACAGCAATCCTACCCAAACCGAGTTAGCATCAATCTAGGTGTGCTATTCTAAACTGGCTTAATCTAAGCCTAAACATAAGCATTTGACATTTATTTCCATATCCCAACATGTAGATAACAGATGATAGCACTATTGCTGATGGGAAGTTGTGCTATCAACTAGTAAATGCATACCAGTTACAAGACTAATTCTTTGCATAATGCTCTTTGTATGCATAATAAACCCCACGAAAAAAGTGTGGGATGCTGTGAGTAGAGAGCTGCAACTTAAAGAATAATACGGTTAGACGATCTAATCTAAATTAAATTTTATGCAAATACAGGGGACAATGAAACTGAAACACCTGTCATTTTAGTGTGGGAGGTTTGATGGCTAAACTGGACAAGCCTGGTGGCCAATCCTTATTAATTGCACATTGCACAAGTAAGAGCAGAGTGTGAAGGTTCAATTAGCAGGGTAAGAGCACAGTTTTGCTCAAAATATTGCAATTCACACAATA
>JAOUQV010000031.1:6164212-6175685 GCA_028565295.1 Aspidoras spilotus | reverse complement strand
ATTGTTGGTGCACGTCTTGCTGGCGCATCTGTGACCAAGACAGCAAGTCTTTGTGATGTATCAAGATCCACTTTGGGTGCACATACACATAATCACACACACATATTCACACACTAGTGGGCAATTTAGAGACACCAATTAACCTATTATGCATGTTTTTGGAACTGGGAGGAAACCGGGGTACCCGGTGAAAACATGGAAGAACATGCAAACTCCACACAAAAATTTACCCCACACAAAATGTCGCCCCACCCAGGGCTCAAACCAGGGATCTTCTTGCTGTGAGGCCACAGCACTATCCACTGTGCTACCGCGCCACCACCGAACTTATATTTATGAACATTAAGTCTAAAACTTTGCAAGGCAGTAATTAATGCAACATATGACATAACAGACCACATTTCAGATTTTAAAAAACATGATCAATGCCGCTGGATTTTGCAAGCAAGCAAGAAGCAAATGTGACAATCCAAGTCTCCAGAAGAGCCGTGACAGAGTCTAGATGCTCTGATAAACTCATTAGACAATTAAATTTATAGAAATGCAGAAATTGTACAATGTGGCACAGTTTAGGAAAAAACTAAAGAAAAAGGTTATTAGGTATTAATTGCTTAGATAATCAGACACAGTTCTTCTTTAGACTTTGACTTCCTTTTTTGCATCAGCCTTCGTTATATTTTTTATTCTATGCAGAATCTATAACACAATTTATACTACTAAATTAGGTGCATAAGACTTTTACCCAAGACTGTACACATATTAAGTCAATAATAGGTTATTATTCAGTAACTTCAGCACGGTGTTGTGTCAGACTTGTATCAATGGCTGGGAAGAGACACCTGCCACCACTAGGGGCTGCCAGAGAGCAGAAAGTTACAGACAGAGAGGCAAGAAAGATACAGATTTACTACAGATCCCATGTTCACCTGAGTATTAGTTCAGTAATTGAGAACACACCTTTACCACCGCCTTTCCCTGTATAAACAAACCTTTATAATTGCAGTTTTTTTGTACCCATTCTCACACTGAATCCCCTTCATGAGTTTCTTTCCAGAGCTCTGTTTTGGACAGAGAAGATTCATGGACTGCGTCTCTATTTGTTTGTTCTGTATATATGTGGATTGTTTATATATGAGGCTGTGCTTTTGTGTATTTGCCACATTGTTTATTTTGTTCATGTTTTGCAGCCTTTTTGTAGCACGGTAAATATATTCTCTGCACTTGTTTCCAATCCCCAAACGGACTAAGGTTGTACCATCAGTTTACCAGTTTAATGAGCATAATGCAAAATAACAGAAATGTATCAAATTCAAAGGAGAGAGAAGAGATTTAAGATTACTTATATTAATCTTGACTGTTTAAAATGAAATCAGACAAATCGGCATTCTGGTTTTGGCAAGCATACAAATATGCCAATCCATTGAGTGCACAGCATGTCTACGCTCTTCTGTCTACAAGCATTGCATCAGCATGAGTCACATTTCATCATTCTCCACTATCTCGTGTCTCTGTCTGAAGAAAAGTTGCTTCATCCCAATTTCACTCATATGATGAACACCTGCAATTGTCCAAATGGAGCTTACTAGATCATGCCAAATATATCCCGCTGATGTAATTTTAGAAATGAATTATTAATTTGCTCCCATATCAACCAACCGAAGTTATAACGATCCTTTAGGATAAGAAGTGCAGCACATTAGACACAAATAACCTACTTTTAATAACAGCATTAGAAAAATATACAGCAATACATGATGTAATCATTATTTTTATACTGTATGTTATGCTCAATGAAGAAGCAGAATGGCTACAATGGAAAGAAACAACTCCCTTAGATGATAAGCGGAAAAAACTTTGAGATGAATTAGACTCAGTAAATGTGTGTGTAGTAGTGAGAACGTGTCCATAGGATGTTCCTAGCATTGCCGATCATTCCATGTGTTGCAAGCTCCCACCATCCGTTAACCATCCGTTTGTATGAGGAAGGTATATGAGATGAGGTCAGGATTAGCACTTTCTCAGTAGCAGTGTGTTAAATAGGAAGAAATAGGAACGCGCTTGGATGTGAGTATGACTATGACAGTACTGAACAGTAATTAAAAGACTGGAATGCTTAAGCAGCTTATCGCATAGTAATCAGCTGTTTTTTGGGCAACTTGACACAGTTATTCTGGAGCATGTGACTGTCCCACTTGCTTCTTTTCTGCAGCAAAAGTAGCAGCCTTCATTATGGTTTTTGTCTACAAAATGGTCTGTTATATAATAACCTACATGGAGAAGAAATAGGATTTTTTAAAACTAAGAGATCAGGAGTTACCATTGCTGCCTTATAATTTATGGAGTTTGATGAATAAATGATGTCCCTTGTTCATCTGATTAATGTCTCTCGTGCTCTCTCGTTTTCGGAATTCTTCTTGGAATGTATTTTTGGAAGAGACAGAATATTCTTGAATGACATTGAAACGTCATGAATTTATTCATGCCACATGAAAATACTCCTACACACAATCAGTCATTTTAAATAGAGACTTAAAGCATAACGCTTCATAATTGTAATTTTGTTAGTCTGCAACAAAGATGCTGCATGCTTAATGGTGTTTTATGTGTTGTCTTGTTTAAACACGCATTTAAAGGACAATTCTTTAATTATTTTTATATAGGCAAACTGTACCTTGGTCCTATTTCTCTTTAGACCAGTCGATGTGTTGTATCCTTTTTAGCACATATAACAGTGGGACTTTATAAGGACTTTTTGGTGATAGATCAGCTTCACACAGGCATCTTGTAATTATCACAGTACTCAAAGGTAACTTCAGACTGTCTCTCATCTCCCTGTAGCCAATCATTTGCTGAGTCTTTGCCATTCTGGCTATTCTTTGGTCCATTTAAATGGCAGTCCTCAGTTTTCTTCCACGCCCCTCTGGTTTTGTTTACCATTTTAAGGCACTGGAGATCATTTAAGCAGCCTATGATTTTTTGCACTTCTTTATACGCTTCACCCCTAAAATCCAAGTATGCTCTTCTTTTGTACAATGTCTGGAATGGCCCATTGTCTCAGGTTTTCAGAGAGAAAAGAATGTGCAACATGTGTAGGTTTAAATAAGGGCCACCTGATTGACAATTATTGTTTCACAGAATGAATGACCTCACTAATGGAACTTCACACTGCTTTCAATTGATAAATCAATTACACAGACCAGATGCATGTACAGTATATCAGTATATCTGTTGGCTCTGTTGGTTTTCTATGACTTCACCTACACCTACTGGCAAATTATTTACCATAATCTTATCGGTTTTAATCGAGCCATACAGCCATACAGAGACATGATGATGTCCTGAAAACATTTCACAGTACTCTAATAATTCCCTGTAAATAGTGAATGTCCATGAATATTGCATGAGGTGTTGATGTTAGATGTCAAGAATATATTATGTAGACATTCCTATAAAGCATTATTTCTTACTTGTGAAATACGTGCACAATTCCTCCTCCTCTTCTCCCTTTTGTCTATAAGGTTATTACATCCCAGGTTTTATTTCATTCGTGTGCTGTTATGTATGTTATTATGCTGATCATAATCATCATATTTAAAATGAAATGTGCAGTACTGCCTTGAGCGTCTCTATCCATAAACACATTTTTATAGATCTGGATTTACTACAACGCATGCATACATATGGTCTTATTTCTATAAATATGTCCAGTGTAAATATGAATTTACTGACATATTTGGTACTGCCAAGGTTCAGCAACTCAGTCCAAGCTATTACATCAGAATTTAATACATTGACGCTATATGATATTATATATGCAGTACTAAATCAACCATCAGTATCAATAAACACTTTTATGGACCAAGATTTAATAAAAAGAATTCATGTCCATTTCAATAGTAAATATGTCCACTGTAAAAATGAATTTACTGACACAGTGATGCCAAGGAGTAGTGACTCAGCTCAAGACATTAACTTAGCACGGTATCGATTTAAATAGAAAATCAGGCTGGTAATTAACATTTTTGAATAACTGTATTAGGACGTCATGGTGGCTCAGTGATAGTGCTGTTGCCTCACAGCAAGAAGGACCCGTATTCGCTGCTGTTTACTTCCACATTCCAAAGACATGCATGCTAGATTATCTGGTGTTATTACAATATTCCTTAGTATGTGAATGTGAGTGGATGTGCCCTGTGATAGATTGGTGCCCTGTCTTATGTTGTTCGTGCCCTTGCAGCCAAAGTTGGCAGGCAGGCACTGGGATAAAACGAAAGAAAATTTAAGTGAAAGTGATACATTTTGCCACTATGCTTTGCACACAGCGGAATTGGTCCTCTGCATTTTACCGATCCATGCACTGAAACACACATATAGACACACACTGGTAATGTGAGCACATGTGCCCAGAGCAGTGAGCAGCCACAGTGCCTGGGGAGCAACTGGGGGTTAGGTGACTTCAGACTTGGAATCAAACCAAGGACCTTCCAGTTACAAGACTGGTTCCTTAACCAATTACAAGCCAACGACTGCCCCAAATGAACGACCGCCCCAAATGAATGCCCTTGTGATATTTACTAATGCAACCCCATACCATCAGAGACTTGAACTGTGTACTAGTAATAACATATTTATATTTATTTCTCTACGGCATTCGGCCAGATTCTATGACCGATGCTTTTATCCAGAGCAACTTACAGTACATGAAAGAAAGTGATACATTCTGCCACTATGCTTGCATACAGCAGAATTGGTCCTCTGCATTTAACCCATCCGTGCAGTGAAACACACACATAAACACACATTGGTGAAGTGAGCAGCCAGCACAGCACCCGGAGAGCAACTAGGGGTTAGGTGCCTTGCCCAAGAGCACTTCAGCCATGACATGTCAGGAATCAAACTTGGAATCAAACCAGGGACCTTCCGGTCGCAAAGCTGGTTCCTTAACCACAAGCCTACGACTGCCACATTTATCTCATCTGTACACCTGTGCAGTTGAGGGTTAAGGGCCTTGCTCAAGTACCCATCAGAGACAACTGATGTACAAGCAGTGGTAGGATTTAAACCCATGATCTGTATTCTCTGGTCCCTCAGCTCTTTAGTCAGCAGGACACAGTGTCCGTAGCTTCCAAATAGAATACAGTGTTCCCTTACTTATCGCAGGTGATACGTTCCAGGACCCTTTACGATAGGTGCTTGTGAGAGACTCTTCCTTTCTGAACTGAACTCATATGCTGGCACCCTGAGAGGAAACGGCACGTGGTGCTGTAAAGAGCTATTTCATCTGGTATTTAAAAGAACATAGTGACAGTATCAACAAAAGCTGCTTGTCATCTTTTAATGTTAATAGTGTTTTTTTTTTTTCACTTAATAGCCGAACAAACAATCTGACCATGTATTTAGGATAGTTATTCATTCATTATCTTCCCCTTAATTCACACAGGGTAGCGGGCCAGCCAGTGCCCACCTGGCAACTCTGGGTGCAAGTGCAGGAACAATCCTAGACAGGGTGCCACTCCATCTTAGGGCACAAAAACACACACATTAACACACACATTTACACACTAATAGCCACTTAGACCTACTGTGCATGTCTTTGGAATGCAGGAGGACACGGGAGCACCCAGGGAACCTGTGCAAAATCGAGGAGAACATGCAAAGTCTACACAAAAATTTCCTATGTCATCCCACACAGTGACCAAACCTTGGGGTATTTAGGACATCACAATCTAATTTACCATTAATTTACCATTAATTTACCATTTACCATTAATTATTCCTTTTTTTTTGTTTGACACTTGGGGTAGAGTGAGAGATGAGGTACAAAGTTTTAGGAGAGGCTGATAATGTGGGTGTGAGATCAAACCATGTGAACACATCAATTCAATGGCATTTTTATTTTAATAATGCTTTTAACAATAGACATTGTCCCAAAGCAGCTTTACAGAATCATTTTATCTCAGATGAGCAAGCCGGTGGCGACGCTGGCAAGGAAAAGCTTCCTTAGGAAGTAAGAAGAAAACCTTGAGAGTAACCAGACTCATAAGGGAACCCATGCTCATTTGGGTGATACATTACAATCTGTACACTTCTAATACATAGTTCTATAACTAACAATAATATATAACGCTCATTCATTCATTTTCTATACCCGCTTAATTATAGTTTTAGGGTCCGGGGGAAGCCGGTGCCCAGCCGGCAACTCTGGGTGCGAGGCCACAAACAACCCTAGACAGGATGCCAATCCATCATAGGGCACACACAAAATTATACACACATTCACACACTAACTGGCAATTTAGAAACACCAGTTAACTTATCATGCATGTTTTTGAAATACGGGAGGAAACCGGAGCACCCAGCTTTTTATCTTATACATTAAGCCACGGATGATCCTAAACAGCAAGTGGACACTAAAATTTCCAAAAATAAAATCTCTGAAAATTTGTTATTCGGCCATTCGTGCAAATAAATAATACTACAATAGAGTTGAGTAGAAGAGGATAATGCAAGGGGTCAGCACAATCCTGCACAAAAAGAGTACTACCAAAACAAGATGGCGGCACCCAGATACACATCACACTCCATCTCAGTCACCTCAATATTAGTCCACCACTAATGTTTGTCTGCCTCCTTACATGAATTAAAACTCTGTAGCTCCAGAGTGAGGTAACAATGATGCACTTTCACTAACATGTTGCTCTATTGCCAGTGTTTATTCTGTGTTTTTCACCAGTTTAGACTGTTTTCACCAGTTTACCCTGTTTGCTAATCACCTGACCTTTAATAGTCAAAGTGCATGTTTGGATTCTGTATTTTTAATGAATGTTTGTCTGGAGCTTCTTTCGTTCATTTTCTTGTTCTGTTTAATCCTAGTTTTAGGGTTCCTGGAAATCCAGTGCCTACCCGGCTACTCTGGATGTGTGGGCAGAAACAACCCTAGACAGGGCGCCAATCCACCATAGACCTGCGCAATAAACAACTTCCTTTGTGTAAAGTTGTTACATCGGTTATGTGAATCAGCGCTACAAAAAAATACATGGCCATATTTTATCCTCCTAACAAACATACCATGTCTTGGCTTATAGGGCACACACACACTTAGAGACACAAATAAAACTATCATGCATGTCTTTGGAGTACTCACAGAAAACACAAAGAGAACATGCAAACTCCAAACAGAAATTTTCTGAGTCACCCCACCGGGGGCTCAAATCTTCTTGCTGTGAGGACACAGCGCTATCCACTGCGCCACCATGTCGCCTGTCTGGAGCTTTTAATAGACCTGCGTAATAAACAACTAACTTTGTGTAATGGCGTTCCATCGGTTATGTAAATCAGTACTACTAAAAAATAAATGGCTATATTTTGCCCTCCTAAAAAACATACCATGCCTTGGCTGACGTGTTGTGTATCAGAACAAGGTGGGGATCAGAGCAAGTAGCTTGTGCTAAAGGTGAGATGTGCCATGAAGAAGAATGTTCAATTTAAACACAGCCATTACACAAAATAAAAGCCAATAATCTTTTTTTTCTAGGTGCTAAAACTAATAATTAAAAACTAACACCATTGACATAAAATCTACCTTTCCCAAGAGCCAAGGCTAATAGATATATCAATCCCTACTTTCAAATTTGCCCTATAAGTATTATTAATCTACACTTGTGTTAGCCATTTTAAGGGCTAAATGTGTATTCTATTAACTTACCCCAACCTCCACATGGTCAGAGCCCTTGTCATCCTGCTTGTGCAAAATCTCAAAGTAGTACCGTCTAGAGGCCATCAAGCTGTGAAAGGAAGGAGAGAAAGAGAAGGCACAGAAAACAGCACATCAGTAGAGAAGAGAAGTGAAAGAAGGGAGTCAGAAAGGTAAGGAGAAAGAGGACTGTGCAGATTTAGCTCAGTATATGAACACATGCTGGGTTAAGTACTCTGTCAGGTGTAGTGTCTCCTGGGAGCCATGACATAAAATACAGTGGCACAACCATCTGCTTGCTGCCCTGCTTCTTCACTGGGCTGGATATCTGGGTTAGGGCTAGAAATCCATCATGTCTACACTTTTTAACAGATAATGTAGCTCAGTAACTAATTAAACAACAGAATAGCAGAGCACTGACTGAGACCACTCACTGTGAGTAGCATCTTCTCCCCTTGGCCGTGAGGGTTTCGTCCAATAGTTCAAAAACATGCAAGCTGGGCGAACTGGAAATACCAAATTCTCCCTTTGCCCAACTTGTGTAACAAGAATATAACCTTGTGTGTGTTTGATGTTAAACAAATAAACAATAAACATTATATTATCCTGTCATAGCTGAAGTGCTGTTGAGCAAGGCACCCAAAGAACCCCCCCTCCTCCCCAACTACTCCCTGTGCGCTTTAATGGGTGTTTTACTCCAGGTGCAAATAATAATTTCCCTAAAGGGATCAATAAAAGTAATCAAAATCAAAATATCTATTAATGCTGGTAGAGCAGTGGTAGCACAGTCACCGAGGTTCTGGGTAGATTTCCTCCCAATCCTGACTACCCTCACCAAAAATCAGCAGCGTTTGTCCGGCTCCTGTCCACCGCATAAAACATTTCACAACCTCCCACCCTGTAACGAGGGTCCTCACTTACGAAAAACACAATAATAACACTTCAAAATAGAAAAACAATGCAATAGGTATAGTATATCTATCTAATTCCGCGCACTGAACTGAACAAAAGACACAACTTAAATAAAAACCTAATCAGTGCGCGAATAAGAAGCAGCCGAGAATATTTAGTTCACGTAACAGCTCCATAATTCGAGCTTCTGTAAACAAACGCTGTGACCAAAACCCATCGGTTACAATGTTCCATAAATCCCCCTTGGTTGCCAGAGTTCCCGGATTCCTGACAGAGCCACACCTCATCGAGCTTACTCTGGAAGCTAAGCAAAACATCAAAATCCCCACACAGTCCTGAAATAGGATTTTGGATGACACTTAACTTGAGCTCAGGAGTTGTTATCTGGGCGGAGTCTGAAAGAAGGGGGAGGGGGAGTTAGGATCATTGTGGAGCAAGAGTGGGAAAACAAAGCCTGAGTGCAGCCAGCTGGGGGAGTAAAGCCCTGCACGAAGACAAAGAGAGAGACATGAGGTCCGTGAGACCAGAGGAGGGAGCAGAACACACAGCGAGGTGAAGCAAGGGAACACTGATACAGACAAAGCATGAAGGAGAAGACCCTCCAAGCGCAGCAAGGTGGAGGATGGAGTAAGGTGCAGTGAGGTCCTCGGCTGAACAGGAAAGCATGGCGACTTCCCCAGCTGAGCCAGGTAGCTTAACAACGTCAGCAGTGTAGCAAGGCGAGAGGAGTCTTGAACGGAGTGCGTCTGATCACCAGGCTCGTTCCTGCCTATGGTGATACTGGCTTAATCTCCTCTTCCCGGTGACACCATGGCAATAACACATACCAGTCCAGCTTATATATGAGGGTCCTCACTTCAGGAAAACATAGGAAGTGGCAGAAATAAATTCAGAGAGGTTCTTTTTAATAATAACCCTTCCCGAAATAAACAAACAAAGCAATAAACTTGTAAACTTGTTAGCATGAAACAATGAAACACACTTTTGGTATAGGCATGATCTGAACATAAGGCACAACTAAAATAGAAAAATAATCAGTGCGCGAATAAGAAACAACCAAGAATAGTTAGTTCACGTGACAGCTTCATAATGTGTGCCTCCGTAAACAAACGCTGTCACTATGCCAAGAGGGACTCAAATTTTGCATTGCCAGATGTCTCCCAATACTTAAGCCAATAAATGTCAAGGCCCGTCTGAAGTTTGCTAGAGAGCATTATGTTTTGGGGTGTTTTTTCTCCAAAGAGAACAGGACAGCTAATCTGCGTTAAGGATAGAATGAACAGGGCTATGAATCGTGAGATTTAAATCCAAAGCCTCTTTCTATCAATGTGAGCATTGAAGAGGGACGTGGCTGGGTCTTCCGGCACAATAATGATCCCAAACGCAATTTTGACCTCGGTTATTGCCAACAAAGTTTATTGCCAACAAAGTTTACACTATGCGCATCAGCATCTGCTGACCCCGCTCCGTCAGCTCACATGGCCTACCACTTGGTGGCTGAGTTGCTGTCATTTCCGAACACTTCCATGTTCTTATAATACAGCTGACAGTTGACTGTGTGGTTATTTAGGAGCAAGGAAATTTCACGACTGGATATTTATTGCACATGTGGCGTCCTATCACAGTTCCACGCTGGAATTCACTGAGCTCCTGAGAGCAACCTATTTTTTCACATGTCTGCATGCCTAAGGTTCTTCATTTTATACACCTGTGGCCATGAAATTTCCAACAATTTGAATGGGTGAACAAATACTTTTGTCAATAAAGTGTATGTGGTTCCGCTCCTGTGAATAAAAATTAAACTTAGTCCTGCGCTGCAAGAAATTGTGGACCCACAAGTCCTGCTACCAAGCCTCCATGTCTTAAACCCTCTCTGCTGCTATATAACCCACTATACTGCCCCCTAAATTCTTCAAAATGCGAGATATGCTGCCTCAGTGCAAGAAGCACCTGTGTTCAATTCTATTGCTGGGGCTCTTACTGTGTGGAGATTGCACTGAACATCTTCTCTTCACTGTGTCTCTTTATTTCTACACTTCAAAACTCGTCTCGTCAGTTAACTCTGTTTTCTTTACCATTATGAATTAATGTATTTATTTATTGTTTGATGTAAAGCGTCCTTGGGTACCTTGAAAGGTGCTATATAATTTGAATGTATGATTATTATAATAATTAGCCATGGATAAATGGATAGGGTAGAAGGCTGGGGACCAAGAAAATGCCGGTCCAATCCCCACTCTAGGCAAGTCATGGCTCAAGTGACATTGAGCAAGATACCCAAATGAAGTGATACATTTTTCCACTATGTTCGCACACAGCGGAATTGATCCTCTGCATTTAACCCATCCGTGCAGTGAAACACACATAAACACACACTGGTGAAGTGAGCACACATGCCCGGAGCAGTGAGCAGCCATCACAGTGCCCGGGGAGCAATTGGGGGTTAGCTGCTTTTCCCAAGGGCATTTCAGCCATGACTTGTCAGTACTTGGAATTGAACCAGGGACCTTCCAGTCGCAAGGCTGATTCCTTAAATACAAGCCTACGATTGCCCACACAAATGCCCCCCGTGCACCTCAATGGGGGCAGCACACTGCTCCAGGTGTTCACACCTGGATGGGTTAAATGCAGAGAACAATTTTCCTCCAGGGATCAATAAAGTAATCCAATCAAAAATCATATTACTATTCTTCTTCTTCTTCTTTTTATTATTATTATTATTTTCTTCCAATGTCTATGTGTTTATTTTAGGAGCTCCAGCTTTCTCCCAAAACCATACTGTCATTTGAACTGAAAATACTAAATTGCCTTTATATATGTGAGAGGGAGTGTCTGTCTCTGTGTTTGTCTAATGTGCATTTGAATAGG
>JAOUQV010000031.1:6110938-6122252 GCA_028565295.1 Aspidoras spilotus | reverse complement strand
GAATTGACACTGTATTGGCCGCAAAAGGAGGCCCTACACCATACTTATAAATTATTGTGGTCTAAAACCAGGTGTTTCAGTTTCATTGTCTAACCCCTGTATATACATACTGAATAGCACTCAACGTTTCAGTTTGTTTATTCTGTGATTCTTTGTGTTTGTTCAGAGGTATTCTGTTGACCTCCTTGCAATACTACACTCTTATTCTCCTATCAAAAAGGTTCTTTCTTGAGATTACAGTGGTTCAGTCAAATCTTCTCATTTGCATGAGCATTAGCCAGGGTGATGACCAGACCTTATTATGTACAGTATGTGAGTGTACACAAATTCCACTGACTTTGGGATAAAAGAGTCTTCACTCATTTTGCCTCATTCTGTCAATTTTACACAGATACACATAATATAAAACGATCAGGCAGCACTAGAAAGAAAACCTTCAAGATTTTTACAAAAAATTATATCAATAATTAATTAAATCATATATTGTCATGAATCCCACATGAAAAATACTTAGAAACACAAGCAATAAAGATCATGACCATGTCTGCACCCGGAGAAAACCCACGCAAACACGGGGAGAACATGCAAACTCCACACAGAAATTCCCACGTCGACCCACCCGGGGATCGAACCCGGGTCCTCTTGCTGTGAGGCCACAGCACTATCCACTGCGCCACCGTGCCGCCCACGGATTCCACAAATGGTGAGTAAAAAAAATATCCAAACTCGATATGTAGAATTTATTTTAATCAAATGTCAGAAAAGACAAATTTTTGGACATAATTTCTCCATACAATTTGTCCACGGTCAACACGCTTTCATATTTCCTCATTAAAATGTTTTAGGTTGAGCGGTGAGACACATACCGCCGTGTTCACTTCACCGCTTCAACAGACCTGAAACTTCAGACTCATTTGCAAATGATTTGCCACATAATTCACTGTAACTTGCTTATCCAACGGATCAATTCACATGCACGCTCAACGTGGTCATCATTCATGGACATATACTGGTGTCCGGCTCCTTTTTCGTGGCTGATAATTGTGTGAACATCTTTAAAATTCTATGTCCATCCAAACATCCTTCTTCATGACAAACACTTATTCCATACTCTCCACGCACAAACACTTCAATAAATACCAGTCACCAGACACAGCATCAGACAACCAAACTGCACACTACATTTCTTTCCCAAGATCAGGACCATTCAGTAATGACTAATTTACAGATGTGCATACTGAGATAAGCTATATGCAGCTAGCAGAGCACATAATCAGAACATGAAATATTCAACAGCTTGTTGAAAGGTCAGGCTACAAAATTAGAAACATTAGGTACCTGCAATATTGTAAAATCATCTCATATAATAACGGTTTTGATCACAGAGTTTTTAAGAAATTAATATCTGTCTTTACAATCTTAAAATTAAAATAAGAATCCCACAAGAGAACATTTAGCCATGTGAACCTTTAGGGTTTCTATTATGTTACTGTATGTAACTGTATGTTACTGTAAAAAATCTATATTTCCATGCAGTTAGGATGTTCTGATTAGGTAAAAATAATTTAACAAAGGGGTTGCCACAGCGAGTTCCTTGCATTAGGATCTGGCACATGTTTTACGCCGGATGCCCTTCCTAACGCAACCCTCACCCTTTCGGGCTTAGGACCAAAGAATTTAACTTCTCCAATTCACCTAGAATGACAATTTAGCATTTCCAATTTACCTAAAATGCATGTCTTTGGCCTGTGGGAGAAAACCAGAGCACCCGAAGAAAACCCATTCGAACACGGGGAGAACATGCAAACTCCACACAGAAATTCCTAGGTCGCCCCACCCGGGGATCAAACCTGGGTCCTTTTGCTGTCAGGCCACAGCACTATCCACTGCACCACCGTGCAGCCTAACAAAATATGGATACATTCAAAAATTAATTTTATTTAATTTAAAAATATTTTTTAGGCAAACCACTGTAAAACCAATATACCAGTCAAAGTAGATAACTCAGTGTTTCATGGTTTTAGCATTAAAAATACATACAATTACCACACACACTTATATATTAAAAAAAATAAAAACATGTAAAGCATCTATGTTTTTCCAGATGAAACGTGTCAGATTATCCAAGATGCTCTGTAAAACGTAGCAGCTAAGGGACTAATAGAACCTAACCATTTGTACCTTGGAACACAGTTTAAGGATAAAAAAACATCAAATATTGAGTTTATTATTTATTTACTTCATTTATGCTCTTTATTGTGTAATATTTTATGTATAAACATATTTATTTCTTTAGTGAAGGCATCACTGATTTACAGAATGTCTCCAACTGTGCCTAACGCTATGCTACCTTTTTTTGGGTGCCTTTAGTTTGGGAGTTGCATGTGCTTCTTTTATGCAGAATCATGTTTTTTTTGTGCTCTGTTATGAAATATGTTGGTTTTAATTAAAAATTAAATTTATTTAAATAATTTAAATATTTGTAAATATAAAATATTTTTGTCATGACTTAGTAAGGCAGAGAACAATTAAAAGGAAACAGAATTTCTACAAAAAATTTGGTGTCTAATATTTTGGACATTAGTGTACATTAGAAAATGACGCTAAAATAGAAGCGCTTTCAGTTTCTTTTGAGTAAATAATTTATTTTAATTGCCATTTTCAAAGATTTTTTCTGAAAATATTTTAAAGCCCATAAATAAGACAAGAATTGTAATTAAACTGAGCTGCATCTTCATTTTGATCACGCTGGGAAGCCTGTGATGTCGTCATTCTCATTATCTTGCTTTCAAGATCAATATCAGCCTTGCAAGCAACGTCACATCAATTGGTGATAGAGTTACTTACAAATAACATCATTGAAAGTGAGATTTTTTCGCCCTAACGGCTGTGATTGTTCATTATAGAAATCGCGGTGAGAGAATGAGGTCAACCTCGGGGTTATTTCGATTCGGCTGGGTCTTACCTTTGCCATAGCCGTGCAGTTTGATGGCTCTGCCCTGGATGACATGCAGGTAGGTGAAGCCAATGGCAAATGTGAGAAGCACAAGGAGTAGAAGAAGCTTGAACTGCTTGCGGATTTTCTTCAGAGGGACGCGCATCGTCCTCAAAGTATCATTTCGTGCCCAGTGGAGAATTCGGGAGACTGATGACCACTTTTCACTGTTCTGCTACTGGAAATGGTCGAGAAAGAATCAGACTCATAATTAAAATGCACAAACACACTGTAACGCTGAAAGCAGTAATTTAACACTGCAAGAATTAAGTCAGTGTTTCTTGTGTTAATTTTATACAATAACTTTCAATTTAAATCTATGGCTTTATTCAGCAATGGATAGGTGGGTGGGTGTTATTAGTATAATAAATGCTAATATAACTCAGCTTGAGCTTTTTTAACACCCATTATTTATTTCAGCTTATTATAAGAGATTTCTATGCATGCATTAATGAGTAGGTGGTAATTTAACATTAAAGAAATACTGCACAAACATTTGACGTAAGCTCCCATTTAACTCCATTACAAATATTCAGAAACAAACCAGCCATTAGACAGCACATGCAAGTGTATTTCTAGTGCCGGTTCCAAGCCTGGCTAAATGGTAAGGGTTGCGTCAGGAAGAGCATCCGGCGTAAAACATTTGCCAAATCTAGAATGTTAGTTATTGAATGTTCCTCCATACAATCGGCCGCAGAAGCGTGTGAGGAGACAAGGAGCAGTCGAAAAAACAGGAGAGTCAAGAGTGTAGGACTGAGGGTAGCAACATTTAATGTAGGGACAATGACAGTGAAAGGATAAAGAACTGACTGACATGATGGAGGGAAGAAAGGTGGACATTTTGTCTGTGCAGGAAATAAAGTGTAAGAGTAGGGTTTTAGACATTTCTAGTATGGTGTGGATAGGAAGAGAAATGGAGCTGGGGTGAGCATTCCCAGATGGTGGGATGGTCAGATGGTGGTGGATTTTGCAAAGAGGATGGAAATGGAAATGGCTGTGGTAAACACATATTTCCAAAAGAAGTAGGACCACAGGGTAACCTACAAGAGTGGAGGCAGGAGCACACAGGCAGCCTACATCATGTGTAGACGAGGTCGCTCGAAAGAGATTGGAGACTGTAAGGTAGTGGCAGGGTCTAGTGTAGTTGGACAAAATCAATTGGTTTGCAAGATGACTCTGGTGGTTAGAAAGAGGAAGAGGACAAATGTAGAAAGAAGAGCTGATAAATGAAGAGAATTAAAGGAGATTGGAAGGGATAGAAATACTGAAACAGGAAGTAGCAAGAATTTTATTAGAATATTAGCGATGGAGCTGCCAGGTAGGAGGCAGAGAGGAAGACCAAAAAAGAGATATATGGATGTGGTCAATGTAAACATGCAGGCAGTTGGTGTGAAAGCAGAAGATGCAGAGGACAGAGTGAGGTGGAAAAGATTCACTCACTGTGGCAACCCAAAGGGAGAGGCCGAAAGAAGAAGAAGTAGAATTTAAAAACGGTGTAGTTTTTCATCTTAGATTAGATTATATTAGATTAGATTGGATTCAACTTTAAAAATTAAAATGTATTTAATATTAAACTATTGGGGGGGGGCACTTCAATGAATGAAAGCTCCTCTGCATGCGTCTAACATCACTGACTAATAAGAGAAGCTGGATGCGATTCTGAGTACCCAGTCAGTGTTATTAGAAAGTGGGTGGCTAACTTGAGTAAATCAAGCAGTGATGCTCAGCTGTGCTGGTTAATATTCAATTTGAAGAGAGAAGAGAATTGTGTTTTCATGTAATATACCATGTTTACTGATTACACAGTGCAGAACCAAATTAATTAATTAATTAATTAATTAACATCCTCCACTAATTATTCAGCCGCTATCCAACACTGTTGCGCATGGACAGTGATTGTGAGATACTGTATATATTTGGATATATGGCGGATTTTTGTGCAAATCTAGCCATAAGAGTGAACAATGTAATTTTGCATAAATTAAAAAAGAAGAATAAGCAAAAAATGTACATTTAAATGATATAAATCTCTGGATGGGGAGTAATATATGATATATGATACATGATGTATCATACTGTAAGGATTCAGTTGACAGTAAGGTCTGAACGGATATTGTCAGAATAAATGAATGCTAGAAAACTTACAAACATACACCTTCTATCCCAATATTGTAAAATGCTCCATGTTAATTAAACTCTACAGGTATTAATGCAGCACTGCTGGTGTTCATTTAATAACAGAGAATGCTGCACTGTAGGAAACAAATGCAGAAGACAGCAGGTTGCTCCTTCTGCATCTCTAATGTAATCAAAGTAGCATTATGGTGTATCTAATGAGAATTTTTTTTTTATTCCAATGTATATCACTTTCATGATAGTTCTCACATCTTATACCACTGACAAAGAAAGCGATATTTCAGTCTGATGCACTTCAAAATAAAAAAAGTCAAGTCTTACCATTGATGGATGCCTCGAGGAGATATTGTCATGTTGCTCGAGACAGGGTCAGTGCTGAAGCTGCTGATGCCGTGATGGAGAATTGTTTATGGGTACCAAATGCTGAAAGGTCAACTGCTATACCTTTCGGTTTTCTGTTCCAGCTTCTTGTGCTGAGAAATGTAGACAAGAAATTTGACAAGAGATAAGGAAATTGCAAACTTTACATGGTCAGGGTGTAAAGTTCAGCTCGGAAATTCAAGTCCAAAAAAAATCTGAACGTCTGTTAAAATTGTTTGGAATTAATTTTGATTCTCTAAGATTTAAATGCATTTAAAATGCATTAGCACGTTCTTAACTGATCTGCTGTTCGTCTCATGACATCCTCTCACAAGATCTGATCAGATCCCGTCATTCTCATATTCCCGGAACTACATTCGCGGTGTCCCGTACGCGCGAACCCCTTTATCCCTCTCTCTTTCTCTCTTTCTCTCTCTCTCTCTCTCTGTCTTTTTCTTTCTCTCTCTCTCCCCGTAACCAACCAATTTGTGTTCTCTTCAATGTCCAGATGTATCGCAATATCCCACGGTAATCCGTGTAAAAGCCGACGTGCGCGCGGTGATGGAGAAATGAATCCACATTCTCACCTGCACTCTGGCGCTCGCGCTGATTTTGCGCGCGCCACCTCAAGCTCCATAGTACACACACACACACACACACACACTCACACAGACACGCTCGCGCGCACACACAGCCAAGTCACATGAACGCGCACGCGCACGTGACACACATGCGTTTAGACAGAGACCAGGACGTGCGTTGATGTTGACGAACAATACCAAAACAAATAATAATAAAATAAAATAAAACTGTATTCATATTTGTCCAGTGTTCAGTGTCCAGTGTCCACTGTAAAGGCAATTTTGAAAGTATTGGCTAAATTTGTGTATTTTTATTCAATACTGGACGAATATGAAACGTAAGGAAGCGTCTGATCTCGAACTACGCAGTCTTTTAAAAAGGAATTGGGTCGTTGTAATGTGTTCTCTCTATATTACCAATATAATATAACACTATTATTATATCTACGCACTTACTATCTTTATAATATTATTATGGATGTTTATAAAATATTTGGTCCGCCTAGCTGACACAAAGCCACTGAAAATGCACAAGGTGAGGCAGTCAGTACCTCTGCCACACTGTAGGGGCGTGTGTGAACCCAAAGGCTTATGATAGTTATATTGCTTTTCTTGGCACAATGATGGCTGAAATATTCTGACTAAAATATCGAGTGCTAAAACATATTTTTTCTATAAAATAGCTGAGTGGAATTTCATTAAAAAACATGAGGTAATAGATAATGGATGATCTCCTTCTTCTTTCGGCCTCTCTCTTTTATCGGGGTTGCCACAGCGTGTCATAATGATAATGGATGATAAAGGCTGAAAATGAAAGGTGTGCTTCGTTATTTCCATCTAGCAAACAGATGCATTATACAAGTATGTTTATTAAAGCATGATGACTAGAAAATTATGTTTCAATATGGGCTGTAAAGTCTTTGATTTGCACTAAATAATTATGGGCGGCACAGTGACACAGTGGTAGTGCTGTCGCCTGACAGCAAGAACACCTCAGGTTCGAGCCCCAGGTGGGGTTTTATTTGGGTGCTCTGGTTTCCTTCCGGATTCCAAAGACATGCATGTTAAGTTAATTAGTGTCTATAAATTGCCTATGTGTGTGCCTTATGATGGATTGGCACCTTGTCTAGGGTTGTTTCTGCCCTCGCACCCAGTGTTGTTGGGTGGGCAGTGGCTTACACGTGACCCTATGTGAATTAAGCGGAAAAGAAAATGAACGGACAAGTAGGAATTGTGATGTATAATGTAGAACAAATTTTCTTTATTATTTTAATAGTAGTAGTATTGGTAGTATTAGTAGTAATAGTAATAGTAGTAATAGTAGTAGATGACAAAACAGCTAAGTTGATAAGATTTACTTAACTTATTCAGTTTTATTCATATAGCACTTTTTACAAAAGGAACCGTGTCACAAAGCAGCTTTACAGGAATGAGCAAGCCAGACGGTGACAGTGACAAGGAAAACTTCCTTTGATGATGAGAAGAAGAAACCTTGATAACCAGGCTCAGAAGAGAAACCTCATCCTCATTTGGATTATAACAGATTAACCACCTGAAAATATTTTGTGTAGAATTTACCCTACAGGTGGATCATGCGGGTGTTGGAGACAAGGTCGGATCAGCACACTCTCAGTGGTAGCATGTGTACCTCTAATTTTTTAAGGGACTAATTTAATAATTGTGGCACGTGTTAGATTATGCATTTCCTGAGACTAGCAAGAGCAGAATAGTTAAAAATTAGTAGAGGAATCAGGGCTTCTTGAGACATTACGACATCCAAATAATTCAGTTTACCAATATTCTAGGGCACATAACCCACCAGATCTGCACCTTTACTTAGGGAGGCACTAACTCTATGTGCATAATGAGCAGATATATGCTGAAATATGTGTTGTGTCTGGATTTAGAGTGTATAGAGTTCTGAAGATTAATTGAAAGACTTTTTCATATCTAGGGGTCTTTGTAAGAGAAAACTCTACCACTCATGTTAAGATTTAGTATTATAGGAACCTGCAAGCAGCCTGAACCTTTTGAAGCAGTAGGTGAAATAATAATAGTTTACATAAATATTGTGGTGTGAGACCACATTTTGACACTTACCTCTCAAATCAACAACATGTGGCCAGCTGATGTGTGACCCTCAGCAGGATGTTGGTTTATTCAATTTAATTCAATTCAAATCAATTTTTTTTATAAAGCACGTTTAACAATAGACATTGTCTAAAAGCAGCTTTACAAAAAAAACATTTTATACCAGATAAGTAACAGTGGCAAGGAAAAACTCCCTGAGTAAGTAAGAGGAAACCTTGAGAGGTACCAGACTCATCAGGGATCCCATCCTTATTTGGGTGATGTGATGCAATCTATATACATCTAATAAATGGTTCTATAACTAACAATATGATATAAAACTAATATAGCAATAATAATATAACAGTAATATACATAATATATAACACACAAAACATACATCTTATACATAATTCTATAACTAACAATAATATATAACAATAATATATACACACATACATACAGTATATACACACAATTACACAAAACATACATACCATTTACATAATTCCAGGTCAGGGTTTATTGTTTACTTTACTCTTGGTACACCCAATATACCATGACACTGGAACACCTCTATAGTAAAGGCTATTGATAAAACACTGACACCAAACCTCGGGGCTCCAAAATGTTGGTAAATGAGGCCTTTTGCTGTACACTGGGCTGATCAACACCTTATATAAGAGCCGATTGTGACATAACCACTAAGTGATCCTATGCTACCTACCAAGTGTTCCTAATCTAGTCATCAGTCAGTTTTTAAACACACGCACACAAAAAAAATTCTGATATTATTTAATTCTGTATTTATTTCATGGTAGTCATCCAATTATTCTTGTAGCTTGTAGAAAGAGGCATGAGATTATGCCCTGTGGGAAAAAACCTCCTGAACAACGATTTTTTTATCGAGTACAGCAGAAACCCATTTGTGATAAGACATTTTTTTTCAGATAGAACAATAAAGGACACATTGAGAAGCAGGTGGAAATTCTTTACAATCCATCAGCTCTGATCTTAACTATTCCAGTTCGTCTTTCAATAGTCCTGATTTCTCTTATGTTCTAATGATTACTGAATTAGGAACATACATTCAAACACTAACGTGCAATTTAGAGACACCAATAAACCTATCATGCATGTTTTTGGAATGCAGGCCATTTCCACAAAATATTTCAGTGTGCTGTACAAAGACACTGGCTCTTGGTTAAAATGGATTGCACCTCCTCTATACCTCTCATGGCTTCTTTACAGTGATACATGACTTTCCACAATTGGGAAAAGCTAAAATAAATCACACAGCGCTCATGTCACCGAGAGGTGTCAACATCCTCAGAGGACCAGAGACAGGTTCATGTCTACACCTCTGATGGTTTGGGAAATTGTCTCGGTCATTAAAAGCCTGCATTACACAACTCTGAATGACAAAAGTTCGGTTTGAAGCACACAATCTAAAACATAACAAACTGCATAACTCCGGTAACATGTGCTTCTGTTCCCGTATGAATAAATCTGCCTTGATCAGTTTGTGTTAGTTCATAATGCATAAAATCTTTCAGCCTCGCCCTTAATCAGGGGTCTCCACACTGAGTCTAATCATCAATGAAAAACTCACATCACTGATTTGGCTAATGTTTTACGCCGGATGCCCTTCCTGACGCAACCCTCACTATTTACCCGGGCTTGGGACCGGCACTAGAAATACACTGGCTTGTGCTGTCTTATGGCTGTTTTTCATAATGCAAAAAATAATCAATTTAATCGTTTGTGTGAACAGAACAAAATCTGTAGTTTTAGCACCATCTACTGGTTATTACAAATATTGCAGAATACATTTTGCCACTGTTTGCACACAGTGGAATTGGTCCTCTGCATTTAAACCATCGGTGCAGTGAAACACACATAAACACACACTGGTGAAGTGAGCACACGTGCCCGGAGCGGTGAGCAGCCAGCACAGCGGCCGGGGAGCAACTGGGGGTTAGGTGCCTTGCCCAAGGGCACTTCAGCCATGACTTGTCGGTACTTGGAATTGAACCAGGGAACTTAACCACAAGCCTATGGCTGCTCCAATTCATGTATTGATTATTTGACTCTATAGCATGAGCCATTGATATGGATACATACATACATATATATACACACACACACACACACACACACATATATATATATATATAGCTCATCCAGGATGGCACATCAATGCGAGCTGTGGCAAGAAGGTTTGCTGTGTCTGTCAGCGTAGTGTCCAGAGACTGGAGGCACTACCAGGAGACAGGCCAGTACACCAGGAGATGTGGAGGAGGCCGTAGGAGGGCAACAACCTAGCAGTAGGACTGCTACCTCCGCCTTTGTGCAGGGAGGAACAGGAGGAGCATTGCCAGAGCCCTAAAAAATTACCTCCAGCAGGCCACAAATTTGCATGTGTCTGCACAAACGGGTAGAAACTGACTCCATGAAGATGGTATGAGAGCCCGACGTTCACAGATGGGATTTGTGCTCACATCCCAACCCCGTGCATGACGCTTGGCATTTGCCAGAGAACACCAGGATTAGCAAATTCGCCACTGGCACTCTGTGCAGGTTCACACCGATCTGCTGCCTTCAGCATGACCGGTTTGGCAGTGGGTCAGTAATGGTGTATGGTGGCATTTCTTTGGAGGGCCACACAGCCCTCCATGTGCTCGCCAGAGATAGCCTGACCGCCATTAGGTAACGATATCCTTAGGCCCCTTGTGAGACCATATGCTGGCGCGGTTGGCCCTGGGTTTATGTCTCGCTTCAGGTGCTTTAGTCCAGGTCTGGGAGGAGATCCCTCAGGAAACCATCCGCCACCAAAGTTGGATCGGCCTGTAGTGTGTTTTTCCACTTTGATTTTGTGACACCAAATCCCTTTATTTTTCTAAGCTGTTTATAGATAGATAGATAGATAAATAGATAGATAGATAGATAGATAGATAGGTAGGTAGGTAGCTAACTAGCTAGATAGATAGATAGATAGATAGATAGATAGATAGATAGATAGGTAGCTAGATTGATAGATAGATAGATACTGTAGGTAGGCAGGTACAGGGGTAAAGCCACTACTCAGCGTCAATTCGTCTTGGGAATGACACATACAAGTCTTGCACAGTGGTCAGAGGGATTTTAAGCTATTCATCTTGCAGGATAGTGG
>JAOUQV010000031.1:6041394-6054693 GCA_028565295.1 Aspidoras spilotus | reverse complement strand
ATGTGCTTTATTAACCTGTGTTCCATAACAGTTTTCTGGCAGCACCACTCGTGCATTGCTGAGTAGTTCCTAATGAAATTACAGTACAATACGACAGAGTTGAGAGTTGGCCAAGTAACAACTGCATCCACCATAACAATACTATTTGTGCTAATAATATAATCAAGAAAAGAGGTAGAGGGTGGTGAAACTCACACTTATTCTCTTTGGCAAGGGATAGTGCCCCTAGTTTTCCGTTCATCATCACTACAAAGTCTTAAAAGGTTTTAGTCACTTCTAAGGCCCAGTTTAGTAAAATGGTAGCATCCCAAAGTTTTTCCAATGCAGAAGGAACTAAGGGAAGCGGGTACGGATACGGATTGGTTAGTTGATTGAGACCTTGATAATCAATGCAAGGTCAAAGGTCAAACTCTGTAGCTGCAGGTGATATTGATGAATGGATGAATCCTTGTACCAGCCTCCTGAAGTTCACAATTTCCCAATTGTCTACTTGAGTTAAGAGTAGATATGAGATTTAGTGAGTTAAGCACATTTTATGAGGTTTATTGTGTAGTCATACACCCTGTGATACAGGGTCATAGAGGCCATTTAGCTTTCTTCTCACTGCATACGTACATTAGCAAGATCGACAGACATAGGAATCTGAAAAGGGTTTTCAATATTAGGGATCTAAATACTGGTGGAAAGTAGTGACACTGAAGGAAATGTTAAACAGGAATTCTAACAGTATGGGGACCAGGAGATAATCTCCCTGTCTGCCCATGAGATAAGAGGATTGTGTTTCCTAAGCAAAGGTAAACCTAATACAATAAAGTAGTCAGACGAGTCTAAAATAAAAAGTAAAAACTTCTTGAAATGCAAAGCACAAGTAGCAAATTTTAAAGGACTGGTTAGACTGGAGAAATTCCTTCTCCTATTGGCTCTCTATAAATGGTGGTTTGACAGGCATCTGAAGCTGACAGATGATCTGGGCACTTAGCTCCGGAGTCAATCAGTGCTGAAAACACAAATACAGTCTTACAAACCAACCCCATGTTGGGGATACTCAACACTGTAGACTTTAGCCAGTAAACTCCACACACTTTCATCGGGTTGTTGTCTGAGGTCAGCTTAGCGAGCCTGACATCTGTAAATCTGTGGCATCTCTCCGCCTGTGAAAGACATGAGAAATCAACTGCATAGTTTGATTGCATAGGCAGGATCTGGATACTGGGGCATTATTATCATGTAGTGGCAGACAACTGGCATTTGACCTTACTCTTCTCATGTATGTTCGGAATTTTTAAGCTGGTCTAGATGAATGGCTAATGAAATAAGCTGGTAGAGTGGAAGTCCATTGTCCTCACATGCCAGTTCAGACAAAGTCTTCAGGTTAAGACCATTATGAAATATCACCAACAGTATAGGGTCATTCCACCTACTTCCCGCCTCAAGTTTATGAAACTCCAGGGATTAATCACCCACTGCATGAGATCCCTGTTGAAGAAGGTAAAAAACTTCCACTGTGACTGGCCCTTATGGAGGATATCAAAAACAGATCTGACAACACTGAACCAAACAGCAGTAGCTCAAACGTTTTCTTTGATGCATGTGAGATGTCAAAAATCGTATACCTGCATGATCCAAGCAAGGAGGAGTATTAGCAAAGTAGATAAACATAACAATTTTTAGGGGACGCTCTGAATTTATCAGGAACATTATTCCATGGATTTTCAGTAACTCTATGAGATCTGCCATCTGCATGCTGGCAAAGTATTCAGAGGAAGAAGTTCAGAAAATCTGCTTTTGTGTTTGAGGAGAGCAGAAGCGTGACACTATTGCTCATACTCATCCAATCAGAAATAGACCTTTTAAAGCACATGATTGAAGTATACTGGACTTTTACACAACATAAATATGTAAATTATTTTACTCTAAGCCCAACAGTGCACCCACCTGCATCCAACCATCAAATACAGGATGGTAGAACAAAATAAGCACGTGTGTGGAAGACAACAAATAGGTCTTCTGAGTGTATTATCCCACCCTTCCACATAGCATGAGTAACAGATTAGCAAAGATGTGGTTGGCACGTGATGAAGCATGTGTTAGCCTTCACTCTGAACCACAGCTTTTAGTAGCTGTTGCGTGATAGTGCAGAGCTGGATAGTACATGAGAATTGGCAGGTGAGCAAAGCAAAAGGCAGAAATGAGTGCTTTTTGTGTTGACTGGATTAATTGGACTAAGTATATTTGGAGAATGAATTTAATAATAGAGATTATTTAGATTAGTACATTTTCCAAATATATGAGGATGTGTAAAAAAGATAGTCATACTTTGACAGTTGAATACATTTAAACATCTTTCCAAAAAAACTAATTTATAACTTTTTGACATATTGTCAAAAATTGTAAATAAAATTTGTCCATATGTCAACAAGCTTTCATATTCCCTCGCTGTACCTCTTCATAAGACATACAGTAATACTTCTTTGTACTTCTTCTTTCACGGCTCTCATCTATTGGAATGTAACCTAATCACTTTCATACGTATTGTTGTCATCAGTCTGGATGTGGATAGGTGTCCGGCTCCTTCTTCATGGTTTACAATTGCGTGAACTTTCATAAAATTTTATATTGATTAAACAATGCCTCTTTTGGACTAAATACTTTCTTTATACTGTGGGTAAAGTCTTCCATAAATATTGGCACCAGAAACACCCTCAGACAGGGAAAAATTAATCACTCCACGCTGCTCTTCTTTCGTGCAAAGGACAAATTTGTCAGATATTTTTTTCTGCACTGCAGTCACATGTAAAGTGACAAAATGATGCACAACAGTGACTAGGGAGACTGCGACCTTGTATAGAAAGAAGGAATAAGTTATTGCAGCCAAGAGAAGTTTTAATATAACTTTAGTGTGGTTAAGTTTGAACGTTCTTTGAAGTTATTAAAGCTCTGTAGAATGTATATATATATATAATGTATATATATATATATATATATATATATATATATATTATATATAATTTAAAATTGTGTATATGAGGTAGATACTGTAGAAATACTGTAAAAATCAGTAGAGTACAGTAAATTTGCAGTAGACAACCTGCATAAGTAATTTACAGATTTGTTTCTTTATTATTTATTTTATACAAAAAACTGTCAGCAAAAACCACTTTTTAAATTATTTTAACACTAGCTGTTTTCCTTAGCTGTAGGGTTGTCAACTGTCCCATATGTCCAGGCCATCACGATTTATGGGCAGCTCCAGTCCCGTATCCCAATCACAGCCTCATTGGCCAATAAGGTAACACTCGCATAGGGCAACATCTGAAATTTCAGTGTGGAGTTTCATATTCTCCACGTGTTCGTGCGGAATTTCTCCGCGTGATCCGGTTTCATCCTGCATTCCAAAGACATGCATGATAGGTTAATTTGTGTCGCTAAATTGCCAGAGTGTGTGTGATTGTGTGTGTGTGCCCTAAGATGGATTGGTGCTTTTTCTAGGGTTGTTCCTGCCTTACAGTGTGAATCCCAGAAATGCAGATTATTGTTTTTATAATAAAAAAATGTATTAGCTGGTTCTAACAGTATACTTTCTAAACCATTATGGTAGCGGTAGTTCAAATCTAATATGCCCTTATAATGTATTTTCATATAAAATATTTTTTTGATTACAAAATCTTTCCATCAACTATGATGTTTATACTGTAACACACTGGCACACACTCAAGTCTCAAGTCTCAAGTAGTTTTATTGTCATTCCAGCCATATACAGTGTTACAGTACACAGTGAAACGAAACAACGTTCCTCCAGACCAAGGTGCTACACACTAGAGCAAACAGTAAACACAGTACAAACAATCAATACACACAGTACAAACAATAAATACACACAGTACAAACAATAAATACAAACAGTGCAAACAGAAGTAAGTACAAGAGGGGAAACATTGTAATTTTATAAAATTGTCATTTTAATTTAATACATATATTTTATAAAAATATTATACATATATTTTTATTGCAAAATGTATTTTGCACTCTTTGCCTTTGCAGAACAGACAATCACTGCTGGCCTTGCATTCCAATCCACTCTATAATCCATATTCTTTTCCTTTTTTCATTTTTTCAGCACATATCAGAGCACAAACTAACTGAATCGCTTCCTTCTTGCAGAAACACACATTCATTTTTCAGAATGACACTTTCTCATCCACTTTGTCACCTCTTACATGTGTTTTTGCAACACAATGAGAGCAGACAGACTCATCTGCAATTTTTCTGGAAAGATCATTTAATGTGTTACCTGTTGTTGTTCAACAGTTGTGTAGGTTGCAAATCACACATCCGACGTAAATTATTTGCCAAACCTATGATGCAAGTTCTCCAGTGTTCCTCCATACTGGATCGGTTACCAATGAACGCCATCAGTACTGGTGAGAAACAGGGTACTGCAGGGTACTGGGAAAGGATGTGAGGCATGGCAGGGTGATCAAGGATATAAATAAAATGTACTGACAGGTGAGGAGAAGGTGAGGGAACAATGGACGAAATATTTTGATGGGCAGATAATTAAGTGTAATTACAAGGAAAGAAGAACGGAATGCATAGAATTTGTGAAACAGAAGGTAGCAAAGATTAGCAAGGATAAAGTAAGGAAATCTTTAAAAATAATGAAGGGAATGACAGTCAGACCTAATGACATACCGGTAGAGGTGTGGTGTATAGGTGAGATGGGAGAGGTGTTTTTGACTATTATATTTAATGAGATTGTTGAGAGTGAAATGATGCATAAGGAATGGGGGAAAGTGTTCCGATTTATAAGAACAAAGATAATTTGCAGATTTGTACCAATTACAGGGGCATATAGTTAATGAGCCACATTAACACACAATGAAGATTTGGGAGAGAGTTGTGGAGACTAGACTTAGACAAAAGTTGACTGTTTGTGAGCAGCAGTATAGTTTCATGCCAAGAAAGAGCACCAAGTATTACATTTTTGCTTCGAGGATGGTGATGGAGAATTATAGAGAAGTAAGGAAGGGCTCCAATGTGTCTGAATTTTGAGAAATTATAGGGTGCCGAAGAAGGAACTGTGGTGTTGTATGAGGAAGTCTGAAGTGTCTGAAACGTATGTTAGACTGGTTCAGGACATGTAAGAGAACAGCATGGCAGTGGTGAGATGTGCTGTAGAAGTGACATAAACTTTCAAGGCGGAGGTGATGGACAGACTAACAGATGATGTCAGACAAAATAGCTGTTGGCGATGTTGTTTGCAAATTACACCATAATCTGTAGTAAGAACATGGAACAGGTATAAGAGGTGGAGGTATGCTATGTAAAAGTGGAGAATGAACGTTAACTGTAGTAAGACAGAATATGAATGAGAATGTGAAAAAGAGGAAGCCAGGGATAAGTAGTCACAAAGGTGCAGGTCTGCAGGTACTTAGGATCTGTCCTAGGAAATGGGGAGTGTGGAAAAGAAGTAAAGAAAAGATTAAGAGGTAAAAAGAGAGGGTGTGATTTTTAATTAAGATTGTTAGTACATTTTGAGGAGCATCTTGGAAAATTTGAGGCAGTTCTCAGGATTTCGATTGTCACACCTGCCTCTATTGTCCAAAACATAGTCTGTTATGGAATTAATTGTGTACTTTACTAACATACAAACACTTCTGCATCATTGTTTTTTGTTTATTCTCTAAATTAATATTTAGAAATAAAAAAATCATTGGGTACTGACTCATTAATGCATAATTCTTGAAGAATAAACACCTATAGTACTATAAAGACCTATAAACAAATATTGTACTAATAATAGGTGCCTAAGACCTTTGAAAAGTATGTACTGTATTATACTGTATTATGTACTAATGTACTATATATGTATATGTTAGATAAATTGTAAATACCCAATTCCCCTTCTTCCATTTGTGTAACGATGCAAAAAAAAACCAATAACAATTCCTTTAATTGTAGAGTATATTTAAGTAATAAGGTCAAAATGAGGTTTTGGGCCATGCTTTTATAGAAAAATAAATATAATTAACCAGTTGTTGTGACAGAAGTCTGATATATTCCTTATACTGTATTCATTTGCTAACAGTTTGATCATTGTTACAATTAATATTGTGGAACCACAATTGCGTTTCCTGTTATCACTTATGCTATAGCTGTCAGACACACGTCTTTTCTTTTTCTCTCTTATTTGGGGTTACGACATAAATAGTAGCTAGTCATGCTTCCTAGAAGCCAAAGAGCCTTATTGTTTAAATGTAAAACTCAGAGCTTCAACACATGACAGAAGATGAAGACTCATTCAATGAAACTATTTATAGGAAGCATTTACCATACAAATCCATCAGTAAGTTACTATAGAAATGCTCATTTACAGTATTAGAATGTGTGCGTAAATATAAACTTTGCAGCTGTATTTTTACTGTACGTCAATCAGTGCACATTTATGAACGGATGCTACAAATCATCTACACACATCAAAGGAGAGCCATGTATATCCATGTAGCCTAGAAATGAAGTGCATAATTTTCACTTCTATTCTCAGTTTATTCGATAATTTGCAATGAGGCTCTTAAATCTATTCATAGTTCAGTGTTTCAGCCAAGTTGGCCTGAAGATCAGTTCAGTCCTGTCTCATGAAGGGCAGTTACTGAATAACCTGACATTTTGGACTTGATTTTCACCTCAGAGCAAGCATCCTGGCCCTCATATATTAAGTTAGCACATCGTTTTCAGTATTTTCCCATGACACTGAGCTAAACCCATACCCACTACAAGCTGTTTACAACAGCATAATATTGGCATGTGAGTAGAGAACCTATTAAATGAAGCACGTTGAGCAAATTATTAATACTTTTTAGTTTGTGAAATGAGAAACATGCTAATGTTTTAATTGGCATATGAACACTGGCAGAGGTCATTGTTTGTGAGCTAGTGGTTTTGTTTTTCCTTTTTTAATCAAATTCTCTTTCAATGTCTCTCTGCTTTCTCTCACGCACGCACTCTCTGCTGTTGTGTACAAAGGGGAGCAAGACGATGTGACTACCCCGTGACTATGGCTATGGCATATGGGTTTGCCTTGGTTAGATTCCTTTCCTACGTTTCACTCAGTGACCGTCATTTGTTGTTTGTCTCCATGTTTTGGATGAAGAAACAATGAAATGCAGAGGAAGTTTGGTGAGACGCTTAGTGTGTGATTATGTCTGTGGCTCATCAGTGACACTTGTACCTATTTAAAATATTTTACACACTGTCTGTAGACATAACCAGACAGAAAAAAATAAGAGGAAAATCAGTTGCATCTGAATTACACACCAGGGACACACCCTGAATATAAATTCACCAGAATGCTTCAATTGATCTTGTTCTTATGTTTGCAGTAAAAAAAAACATTAAAAATGTACATTCCTGATACCACACAGAAGACTGTGCTACTATTTTACTGATAATGTGCTAAAAATGTGTTCGTTTTGGAATTTAGCTCCCTACAAACACAAAGCCCTTTAAAAAAAATCTATTCTATTTCAGGCTGGGTGGGTGCCACACAAAGCAGACAAAAACAAACGTGGACCCCATTTGACCTTGTATTCTTTTAGCACGCGAGACAGAGACAAGTTATGTACAGAATTAGCAGGAATTAGGTCAGGGGTGTGTTTTTTTTCCCTTTTTTTGTAAATGCAGCATGTAATTAATTCACTGATATGAATAAGTCATGAGCACAATGTGTCTATACTGTATAATGCAGTGCCATATCAAATATCTTTAATCAATAAATCTCCAGACAGGATGCCCCACACTGCACACAAATTTGTTTTTTTAAATAAACACTGCAGCCAGAAGTGAAATTTACCTCATATTGTGCATTGTATAGAACTTGGAGGTCCAGATTGCTTCCATTAACAACGCATGGAGTCTGTTTCTGGTTAAATCTTGGCAAAGCCAAGGTGATTCCTTCCTTAATGGAAAGTACTAGGGAGACTGAACACAAAACACTGGTTATCAAAAAATAATAGGCTCACTAAAAGGTCTCCCGCTCTCCTCACACTTCCCAAGGAGTTTCTTTTCATGTAGCCAATACAGTATGTTCATAAGCCTGCCACAACACATATATAAATGTACATGTGCATGTGTATTCTTGTATAGTGTAAGGTCAAGGCTGTCATCTCTGTTTACCTCATATAGGCTTCATGGTTGCATAGCTACTAAAAATAAAGCTGCCGATTCCCCTAAAACCACAGTCTATAGGTTTTTGAGTTCCCCAACTAAGATTCACTAATGATCCTACCCCCATTCGCTAATGTGGCAGGGTTTTAATCTTCTCCTGTGTAAGGTAACCCTTCAATATGGCGCCTTTCAGCTTGTTTTCCTCACCACGGTGATTCAGTCAGGATGTGCTAGTGGCTTGCGTGCAGCCAGAGAGACACCCTGCAGATCAACAGTGAAACAGAGGAAGAGGATGGTGCCTAGTGCCAACACTGGGCCTTTGCCTGCCCAACCACGCTAACAGGCGCCTAGTCAGGAGGGGTCAGGAGCAGAGTTCATTCTCACACACGAGAGGAAACAAGCCAGAGAATGCAGCTATTATAGGGGAGGGATATTTATACAAGCAGCAAAATGGATGAAACAGGCAGATGACTTGCAGAATTATTCTTTTCTATGTTTTTAGAAAATGTATTAATGTACTGACAGCAAAAATGTCCCGAGTTCAGTTCTTGGGTTGGGCGTCTTTTCTGTGAGAGTGAGAGTAAAAAACTTTCTTAAGTAAGAGGGTCACACTGCTCTAACGGATGCACTACCAATTAATCTAGATAAATCAGAGTCGGGTAAAGCCAGGGACATAGCTCTGGTATAAACCTTTGATTTATCTGGCGGGTCATGGAAAGTGAGACAGTCAGTGTAAATACAACTCATTTTATGGCTGGCACTTGCTTCATGATTACAGTGTAGGTCCAAATAGGTACAATATTGTAGTTGTAGCACATATTTGCCATGTATGCCTGTTTCTGATTAAAGCCTTCATCCAGTAGGTGGATGCAACAAATACACTGAGAAGCATTTGCATGCAAACAGCGGGAAACCCATTCACTATAATTAAATTGGCATTTTTTGTCCACATCCTCTGTTCTGCACTTGCACATGCAACAATGAGGCAAATTTGAGGACATGTGAACTAAAACAGTCCTCTCTCTTACTAGTTCTTCCCTATGAACCCTGTTCTGTCAGACCTCAGTAGACCAAAGCCAAAATGTCTCGTCGGGTTGTAATTGTAGTGTTGGAAGCCTCAGATTGCAGTGTAAGAATGGCAGCCTACAAGTTTGAAGTGGAGACAAAGGTCCTGTCTTAACTGACCCTTCTAGAATCTGAGTTTGTTGTACTCATACACTGACATTGTGGAGGATAATATGGAGAATAATGCAGGGCCGACCGACCAGTATGGGTGACAAATTTCATTTTTAATTATATTTAAGATAAATTCATACAATGCAGGTTTACATTAGATTAGTTTAGCATGATCTTTCTCCTTCTCTGTCTGCCTTTCACTACTTATCTATTTTGAAATTGAACCACTACAGGAAAATACCTATTAGTTTAGTGACCAAGATTTTCTTTTAGTTCTTGGAGCTCAGAATGCAGCTGAGGTTAAACTGGGTTCCAGAGAAAAGCACAGGCCCAACAGCTGGATTTCTTAATACAGTTATGGTAAACAGTGACCTGGCATTCATGGGAAAAGCTGTGGGCCTCTTGTGCAGTACAGTTTTATTTAGTCTGAAATGAAGCCGATATCCATGCTGTGGAGTGCAGCTGTCCTGTTGTTTTCTGTGCTGAATTACACTGGTTACTCTCCTACAAACAGATACTCCGGAAAAAAAAAACAAGATGGTGGTTATAATAAGCTGTTGTAAAAACTGCAGTCATGTATGCATTGTTATGCATATGCAAATTAGTTCTATTTCCTTAGTACTATTTATCTCGTATAATCATGAAGTTTATATAGGTTACATTTTAACAAGCCAGGTGGATTGTGACAGTGGTAATAGGAATAAAATTGGAATTCAGAAGAGAAACCCATCATCATTTGGGTGATTCAAATGTCTGTAAGTGTAGTGATGAACATGTACAAGTCCACAGGACCATCACCAAAAGGAACTGGACATTCCATGTGATAAAGTTGATTATCAGGGTGTATAAAGCAGGTGTAGAAAATGAGGTCAGGATCAGCACTCTTTCATGAGTAGAATATGTATCTAAGCAAACCAAGAGAAATGATATGGCATGATTATTGTAATATAGCTGTTACGATAGAGCTGCCATCACTTACAAAAAAACAATCAGTACAGACGGAAGTGCAGGAAGAGTTTATTTCTAACACAAATGACAAAAACGTCAGACAAAAAACACACTAAACACTCTGTGGGGGAATATTGTGAGGATAGTGGCAGGTGAGGAAATGGGATGAAGTGGCTGCTGGTTCCGATTTTAGAATTGTCCTTTTTAGTCCTCGGAAGCCAGCAGCTGTGAAGACAAAAAAAACAGAAAAATAAATAATTCAATAAAACACGCACGCAGGAAAACTGCAGCACAAGACCGACAAGCACACACATTCGACACACATTATATAACTAACGTGCCCTTGATTTCCACCCCAATCTCAATATTTAGGCACACCAATAAGGATTGAGATTGGGATTCAGGTGTGCAATCTTAGCAATAGCAAGTGCGCCTCCGGAGCGGCCACATCCCCCCGAAGAAACGCGGCACACACACACACACACACACTCACACACACATATACACACACACAAACAGAGACACAGACATACATGGTAAGACACCACCCTGTGCAACCGGGGGAGAGAATTTACTCCCTGTCACAACGCTACTGTAAAATAACCTCCCTCTCAAGGTTGAAACTCCCAGGCGACAAAATGGAACTGGACAAGAAACACAAGGGAAAGAGTTGAGGGGGTGAGAACAGAGGGAGAACAAATAACATGACAAACAGGGGAAGACAATACATCACCATGGAGGAGATACATTACTACAGTGTCCCTAACCTGGGCGGAATCACCGCCGGCCTACCTACAGGGAGCTGGGTGGAACCATGTTGAGGGATCTTCCTGCCATGGTGCTGGGAGGAGCCAGAAGAAGAGTTAGATGGGCTTCTTCTTCTTCTACTTACATTTAGAAGAAGTAGTACTGCCCACCTCTACCAGCAAGGAAATAACAGGGCTGAACCAGCTCGGCGAGTACGACATCCTATACCTCTCCTCGTTATCAATAATTGCGGTCTTTTAGCTCGTCCAAAATGTCCGAATTGTTGGAGCAGGCCTCCAGATACTGAAGGTTGCCCCACCTCTCTGCTTTGTCCACGAGGCATACCTGTCTGGAGGAGAACACGCCGCAAACAGACAATTAAAACAAGCAGCGCATAACCCTGCGACAGGAAGCACTCGCACACAACCACACACACGCACAAGCACACAGAACAAAAGAGAGGGGAGAAAAGAGACAATGATTTGGCGCCTAATCATTGCTCTGGCGTCAGTCACCATGACGCTGCCTATCTCTACTGCTGTTGGCAGTAGAATACAGAGAGGGCAAGACTTACAATAGCAGCATAACTTAAAGAGAACCAGAGGGTAATATACAGACATGAGGGCTCCGGCTGAGACAAACTCAACCAGCCACTTCACAGTCGACAAACCTGAGTGAATGCATGACGATTATAGAAAAATATCCAATCATCTCAGTTCATCTCATCCGAACATCATGATTCAGATTCAGAAAAACTCAGGGTGTTTTAAAACCTTAGAAGCTTCCTTGCAACCTCATTGCATACATAAGCAGCTGGCAAAGTCAAGAGAATTCAACCTACAATGCAACCTCATAAGACAGATAGTTGAGACAGGCAGCAGATGTACCATCAGATCAGATGTCTATTAAAGCTAATGGACTGTGGTAACATAAGCTAATAGCTTATTCTTCCATGTACCTGCAACTGTTAAATGGTCACCAAAACAATTTTCAATTTAATTACAGCTTTAATTCTTAAAAGATCAACTAAAACTTATGTTTGACGTTAATTTAACCCCTTGCTGTTCCACTTTCTGCTGCCATATAGAATTTGTTTTTTTCGTGAGAAAAAATGTTCTGCACTAAATTCTATCCATCATCCAAAGGCATCATCTATTTTTTTTATTCAGTCAGAATAAGGTATCTGATAACTGAGCCATCCTTCTGCTCTTGAGCAAACATAGTATTATGTCAAATGCTGCCAATGTAAAGATCAGACCCAAAGATTGAAATCAACTTATATTTGAAGACGGAATGGTGTAGACAAAAGGTCTAAGAGGTTTGCATTATAATTTCATACAGTGAGATGATATGAAATTTGAGGTTCTCATTAGGAGTGACCAGGATGGACAGGACTCGGATTGAGATCATCAGAGGGACAGCACATGTTGAAAAATTGGACAAATTTAGAGAGGGCCGATTGAGATGGTTTGGACATGTGCAGAGGAGAGACAGAGGATATATTGCCAGGAGGATGGTAGAAATGGAGCTGCCAGGCAGAATACAGAGAGCAAGAACAAACGGATATATATATAGATATGGTCAATGTAGACATGCAGGTAGTTGGTGTGAAAGCAGAAGATACAGGGGACAGAGTGAGGTGAAAAAGGTTGACACGCTGTGGCGACCCCTGATAAAAGAGAGAGGCCAAAAGAAGAAGAAGAAGAAGAAGAAGAAGACAGTGAGATGATATGAACCCTTCTTATTCACATGTCACTGGTAATCCTTTGTACTACAGTGTTTGTGATGATTGGCTCCTGGGCACAAACTGTCATAAAGAGTCAAATAAAAGTGTGAATCAGCATTGCAGTGAACATGCAAATTCACTAATATTTTAAACATTCATTCATTTATTCATTTTCTATACCTGCTTCATCCTAGGTTTAGGGTCACGAGGAGGCCAGTGCCCACCCGGCAAATCTGGGCACAATGTCAGGAACAACCCTAGACAGGACGCCAATCCATCATAGAGCTCACACACATACAGTGTTCAGCATAAATGACTACACCCTAACAGATATGTCCTAAAACCTTGATTGTCATTTCTAAATCAATATTTTCTCTAGGAGCACTGTACATTCACACACTAACAGGCAATCTAGAGACACCCGTTAACCTATCATACATGTCTTTGAAATGCGGAAGGAAACTGGATAAAACCTGCGTGAACACACGGAGAACATTCAAACTCCACAAAGAAATTTCCAGAGTCGCCCCACCCGGGGC
>JAOUQV010000031.1:6007910-6027183 GCA_028565295.1 Aspidoras spilotus | reverse complement strand
AACCTTTTGCCTGATCATGTTCTAGTACTGGTCATTGCCAGAAATCCAGCTGATAGTTGAGTTTTGAACTTTATTCTGTCAGTGATTGAGGATACTTCCATTAGTACTCTATGTCCATAGTGATGAATCTATAAAACCATGCAGATTGTTGATAATTTGTGACTATTTGTATTTTTTTCATTTTTTAGGAAAATCACTGCTGCATATGTATTTTTTCTGTCCATTACGTGGATGTTGAAATATTTCATAATTATTTCCCTATACCTAAAAAAAGACATTACTATATGACATAATGGGATAGTGAAGACACAGTACTGTGTTGCTTACAGACATCTTGTCACGACCCATCACCAGATGGTAACAAGACAAATCCAATCTTTCTGATTAATACTTCTCACTATAGCTCTGAGCTGCCAGTTATTTCGCTCTTTCATCAATTTGAACTGTGAAACATTATTCACAAGATGGCTTTTTTGTGTGGTTGTGTCTATATCTCAAGTCAATTCTTGTTTGCTTATGAGCATGTTTTGATTCTTGCCCACATGGCAGATATCTCGCTCAGTGGGGCATTAGTAGTTACAGTCATCACTTCTCACAATAGAGTGACTAACAGGCACAGTGTGTTAGTGTGAATCTGTACTTTGGGGATTGGATTGTTTACGCTTAACTCTTTCCTAGCCAGGTCGTAAGCTAGAGGACCGCAGAAAGGTAATTGAACATATCTCTCCGGTCATATCTTTTTATAAGCACTGACTTAAGAAAGGTCAGAGTAAACAAAGGCCATGCAATATTCATATAGAGAAAAGAAACTGTAAGAGTGATGAGCTGATTTCGAGTAAGTAAATTAGCCAGAATGCTGATGCACTTAAGTTTATGCCTTTGGGACATGAGAAAGAGAATGGACTGTTCTTGCTTAAATTATATACAGAACCTGAACTTCAAGGACCACTGTTGTACCCTTGAGGATGTCTTTATATTGTTGGTACACTATTCTTTTTTATTTATGTTTCTCCTCATTTTAATCAAGATCCAGATATTGAGATATTAATCAGTGGTTATTTGTTCTCCCAACTAAGCTGCTTCTTTTTTTCTTTTAAAGCTTAGCATTATCTTAAAACTTATTATTATTTTTTCAATTATTTGGCTGGGGTACACCCTGGAATCATTACCAGTACACATGCCCAACACTGTTTGTCCAATATCTCTTTATGCTAATGTGCTATTGTGGGTTTTATTATTGTTAGAGCCTTTTATGTTGTATTGGTACTCTACTCTACACCACTCTGTTGGACCTAAACATAGACTGTCAGCTGATAGTTGGCAAACCTCAGAAATCTTTGGCAAAAAGCAAGCATGTCCTTATTTTCCACCTCACGCCCATAAAACATCTTACATAAACACCTACAGGGCAAAAAAACAGGTAAATTAATGTGGTATTTTTAACTTTTCAAGTATTCATAAGGTATGAAGATATGCAGCAAGCGCATGTTAAGGCTTGCAAGATTGACAAGGCTGGAAGCGGGGTTAAGCAAGTTATCATGGAGACAAGCATCTGAACGACATGTAGCTATAGAAACAAAATTCATATGCACTGACATGTTTTCAATTTACGCACGAACACATGTTGTAACAACTTTACTTGAATGTACAGAAGTAACAAACATCCACGAGCATATATATATAAGCCCTATATCTAATTTATATAGATGCTGCATGCCTGTTAAATGACCTCTTGAACTTGTGTAAAGGAGTCTCTACGAACTGAACAGCAAATGTTCTCTAGCTTATACCCTCCCCTGAGGGAGGCCAGGTCACTGCCTGCATAATAAATGTTCAGCATTAAACTAAAAATGCTCTCCTCTTAAGAGTTGCACTCTCTCTTTTTCTTGCAGCCATTTCATGCTATATACATGTTTTTAATTAAAACAAATATGTAGACAAACCCACATAAAAAGTGAGACCAGATCTTTAGAGGCTTCCACTGACTTTACTTACAAAAAAAAAGACTTTTTTGGTACAAAGCATCTACATACATAAGCAGTACAAATAAAACCATTGTGTAGCACATATCTAACAGTTATAAATGTGTGCTATCATTCTGACCATTTATATGTTTATTTCAAAATAAATAATGCCTTTTTACAGTGCCATTACTATCTGAACCAAGAAACACGCTTGGCGGCTCATTTTTTTAATCTGCAGGAAAACTGCTCATATGGACTATTCATAAGGTCAGCGAGATGACAAGATGTCCCTTGTGACCAATTACATACACATATTCAAGTATTTCATTTCAAGCAAAAGCACTGGAATACTATTCTTGTACACTGAAAGATATGCAAGAAGAAATTATTGCTGTATTCCCTTTGAAATGATTGTTCCATTATTTTGTACTGTATATATGTATTAAAGACAGGAAAGATTGGATAAATGACAAATATTTAAACTGGAAAGAGGAATATTAATATTATGGTACAAGTATGTGGTTTTTATGAACTGCTCGTGCTCAAAGTTCAGTTCTCTCTCGGTCACAAATGTCCTCAGCGGCGGTATTCCCGGTTTTTCCCCTTCATCCTATCTTCACATTATTGACGAAGATCTCTTATGGCGCCACCATGGACTTCACCTTCATTCTCCACAGCCCGTGTAATAGATCTGAGAGCACAGTTCAGTTTTCTTTTTTGCTCCTCCCCAATCAAACCGCTCCGGAGTCACCTCTCTTACAACGTCTTGCTTTTTCCTAAAACGGAAAACTTAACACCATGACAAGAGCAGGTTGCTGTGAGCCTCTTCTTTGAGTTTATTCCCAAAAAGATAGCACCATAATATTACCATATGGAGCAGTTTGTTTGAAAAATAGTGCCGTTAATATTGTCCGTGGCAATGTGCAATCTGCCTATAATTTTTTTTTCTTCATTATTGCACTGCAATTTGGGAGGGGGGTTGAATGAAGTTGAAGGTGGGAGGGGGGGGTGAATGAAGGTGCATATAAAGTGAATATCATTTTTATTAAAACAAAAAAAAAATGCTCCCAAACAGTATAATGTTTGAATCGCGGGTGCAAATGAGATAGAGTCATGCCGTCTCAGGGGAGGAATTTTGTGCAATGAAGACTGCCATATTCACTGCTATACTGTACATACTCCACTGGCAATTCATTGGAAATGATTCTCTGTGCACCCATTGAATCAGAGACTGATCCATCACTCTTACATTCAGCTCTAACACTAAAGTCTCTTCGGCTGGGTAAGGCAGGAGATAACACAGAATGTTCATATCTGTATTTGTAAAGGATGCTCGATGACAGGGTTCATTAGAAACGCCTCGCTTGAGCAAGGTCAACGCATATAATCCCTTTAAATCGTGGCTTCTTTTGCTTCACTTATAGACAGAAAAGCTCTGGAGTCATGGGGAACTTGATGGCTTCTGTTGGACACAGTCATCAGGGGCCGGTGAATTTCTGACTGATCCTGCTCTTGGATTTTCCCAGCATGCCTTTTGAACTTTCTGGAGCGGAGAATAGGGGGGATTCCTCGCCTCAGCCTTTGAGCAGCTGTCCGTTGCCACAGTTCGTATCTGGAAAACCTCACATTAAGAGGCTTCCTTCCACTCTCCTGCAAAACAAAATGGGCATAACAACTTGAGGGATGGGCTTTATGAACTGCAGTAATTATAGAAGATGAATGCTGCTTTTTTTTTTACATTCCCCCTCATATCCTGTGTTTGCTATCTCCCTTCCTGAATGAGTTCACCATTACTGTTAGAGTTCCATTAGCAATAATTGATTTTTAGATTTAGAGTAGATTAGCTTAGCTCAAATATGGCATATGGCATTTCATATAGCTGCTGTTATGATGATCCATGTCTCATTGTTGTTTCTTCTGCTCTAAACAACATCAGTGTCAGAGAAGAGCTCTGATACTTTGGGTGTAGAGTGTGTGCACCGACTTAGGGTCAATATTCTGTTATTAAACGCCCAATTGTTGTGTTGCTGATCTTGTTTTTGTTGTTTTGAAATTCAAGTCTTGGCAAGCCAGCTGGTCGACAGTCTTGCCAGTGCTTAACATATTTTCATGCCAAGACCACATGGCGTAGCCATGCACCAGAGTGTGGTGTGGCACTTGTTTTGGTGTTCTTAGGAATGACATCATTTCATGCGCAGTCCAACTGCATTGTGTTACTATATGTTTGTCAAACTGTCTTTCTCCATGTACAGGGATTTTGCAGGTATCAACAAGACTACCTTAATGCTTTTTAATGCCCTTTGAATGCATTTCAAATGTTTCTAAAACAACCAGCCTCCCAAAATCATACATGGATGTCTAATATATTTTATGTGGACTAGTTTAATTTCTTACCAAACACCAATGGTCTATCATTGCTAACTGCAGAAGTCAGTTTGATTTTGAAGAATGAGGCAAGACCAACTTTTATAAGGAAGCTGGTTTTCTCTCTACCACAAGTTAGTGATTTGTGAATCAGAATACAATTTCTCAGACTCAAATTCTTTTTATAGATGTATGCAAGGGCATACTTTAAAACTATTTATATTTTAAACGCTTGTTGGAATGAAATAATAATAAAAAAATAAATTTAATGCTTTTTAATACCTCACGAGAAACTTTGATTTAGCCTGTGCATTTTCTTTAAAACCATTAGCTGTTTTCATTATCTCTGGTGTTTTTCCAAATTACTCAGCTGTTTTAGATGCAATACATTCTTGACACTGATGTTCCCTTGATAAAATGTCCTGTGTGTGTGTGTGTGTGTTGGCTCAGCAGAATCAACATGGCTGGCCGTAGACTAGCAGAGATGGACTACTGTATGTACCTTGTGAAGAGTGTGTAACACAGGGACAACCTGCAGCGTAGTGGCAGTGATGTCTCTTTCAGACTTTGCAGGTTTTGCACAATACTGCTCGAGAAGGTGCAAATCACAGCTCCGAAAACAGCATTCCTCCACTATTCCTCGGTGCGGACGGCGACCATTTGATCTGTATGGCCGACCTAGGGAGAGAAAAAAAAAGCTAGACCGTTAACGACTTAGTAATTTTGTCCTGTACAGTACTTTTGCACCTCATGTACTATAACGGGAACTGTCATGCATATGTTTACTGCTGTTGTGCAAATATAGTAATTGACTTCGCTCTGTGTAGAATAATGAACTAAGAATAAAAATATGACTTCTAAAAAACACTTCTACAAACCAATATTAATAGTAGTAGTAGTAGAATTGGTACTACATAATTATTACCATGAATTATTTGGGTATAAAAGCCTCTGACTAAGATATATAAAAGCTCATAGACATGGAAAGACAAAGACAAATTTTGTCATAAACTAAATAACCAACACACAAATAAAAAAAATAATAATTAAAGAAGTAAACAAGAAGTTAAATGTGTAGCACAGATCTTATTTTAGTTCAGTGCCTACAGAATATTCCACATATTGTAAAAAGTAGTTTTTTACTGTTTGTTCTACTTTTCCATGATCATGAATCACATTTCAGATTTCAATAAACTAGATATAATACTATTATTACTATTATTGTTATTATTATTATTATTACAACTATTATTATTACTTTTAGTAGTAGTCTTATTAGTAGTAGTAGTAGTAGTAATAACTTTCTCTGCACAAGTCTACAAGTATACACTATTTTCCATATTAAATGGAAAAAGATACTCGTATAAATGAAAAAGTTCACTTTTACACTGTCCATTGCAGTGATTTTAGATTTTTTTTTATGTTGTGCAAATAAAGTATAAAATTCAAGTATTAAAGCATAAAATCAAACATTTCACCTTTTAAAACAGACCAGACAGACTAGTATATAATCATATGTGTAATCAGCAGCCCTCTTTGGTTCACTGTAATTATCAGTAGTCATTACAGTAGTAACAGAAGTAGCAATAGTTGTAATAGTTGTAGTGTAACATAGAAGTAACAGGCCAAAGAAAATCCTCTTTAAAAGTCTAGGTAGAAAAGAAAAACTGGCAAGTATTGTCCGAGCTACAAAAATCTATAAGGTTTGTCCTTTGTCTATTGAAATAGAGATAAGAGGTAAAGAGTAAAGAGGCAGAAGTCCACTGTCAGTTCACAGACATGGGACTGGAGGTGGAAACAGAAGCCAATCTACAGTAATTTGATCGTTTATATCAAACACCATATTTGTTTTAGATGTTAAAATAAGCAATGAAGCAATCACACCCTGTTATACGCATGCAACAAATAAAACGTATATGAAACATGCAAAACATGTTTAAATATTCTGTAGATATTTGTTTAAATCTGTTCTCTTTAAGCTATGGTTGATGTCTATTATATGAAACTTAAGGTCTACATATAAATCATATTAAAAAGCATCAGACTGTGTGCTAGAGAGAGACAAAGTCTGGACAGTCTGGACAACTGCCTTAGTGTCCTGTGTGTAGCCGTAATGGCCAGCTCGAACCTGTTAGCACTCAGCATGCAGTACGGGGGAAAGGGTCTGTTAAAACTTACTGAAGTAAAAGCCTCTGTCTCCACACACGAACTGAAGCGTGTCCACTAATTCGCCTCCACACAGTGTTTCAGCTGAGACTTGAGATGAATACAGTGACAATGCCACTGTGAAAAGCAAAAGTCTACAGGAAGCAGTCATCTGAATGAAACAAAAAAAAATCATATATACATATATATATACAGTTTATAGACTGTGTCATAGAGCAAAGACTCATCTTTTATATCACTTCAAGCAATCGGAGCAGTAGAGGACAGGGCTATGTTGTGAAATCCCCTGTGCTAACCCCCACCTGTTAATGTAAGTCCAGCTGGACACTAATGAACATTGAGATAATTCAAGGCTGTAAGAGTTAATTAACCACTGGAGATTTTTACTCTGCTTCTCCAAAAAACAAGCATGTAAACAGGAAGTGTAATTCATTTTCAGGCTGTTCTATAATGCAAGACAACATATTCTATATGCATATGTTAATCCCGTAATTATACTATAGTGGAAGAACAATTTAGAAGCATTGTTAATTAGAGTTAATTGTAAATCTCTTTGATATTGATTGTATCTTTAACATCAATGATGCTTTGATGTCTTTTAACTTAACGTGTCTGATTTCAAGCCCTATTATGGATGGAATTTCAATAATTCGTGGAATTGAAATCTATGACGTATTGAGAGGGATTTAAAAAAAATCTTAATGAAAGAGTTTGCTGTGCACTTACCATTGTTGTGTGCCTCACGGCTCTTCTGCAAGATCTGCACTGCACTGAATGATCTGCGCTGACTTTCTGCTCTTCCATCGCCTTTATCCTTACAAATAAAAAACAAAACAAAACAAAAAAAGTGTCCTCCTGTGCTTTAGTTTCCACACTCCTGCATCAGTGTGAGGATGAGGACGGCAAAGGATAATGATGATCACGATGGTGATGCTCGAGCTTATTACTCGAAGTTCACAGGACAAAGTCGGGGGAGGATTGATAACGAGAGGCATTTTATACGTTCACCCCACCCCTCCGCCCCATCTGCCCCGGAGCAAGGTTGCCAGTTTCCCCAACGAACTCTGCGCAACCCCGCCCAATTCCGTTAAATTCCCCAAAAAATGCTGTTGCACTTCCTAATTACCATTGAATCACCAAAAGGTCACGTTTTGCGTATAAACGTAATCACGAATACGAAACAAAGCGAAATGTCTCCACGTCGATGCATATTTCTTCTGGAAGTGTGATTAAAGGAACTTGTAGCGAATACGAGCAATCTGGCAACTTTTTACCCCGCGCTGGCCCCGTGCGCATGTGTGAGGAGCGAGACAGGACAACCAAGCTGAGCTTCAGCCAGAGAGAACTTGAGAAGTCAGGTTCTAACAGTCACAAAATTGACATCTGTCACATTTTTAAACATATGAGACTACTGGAGGTTCAGACACTTATTTAAACTCCTATAATAATATAAAATAACTCATATTGTCCAACTTATAGTGATGACATGTTTTGTATTGATCTAGACTCTATGAGGCATCATCCACAGTGCATAAGGGGAAATATTAATCTATTTCTAAAGCCAACCTGCACAGAAAATCTTGCTTTGCTGCACGTGCAATACGTCTTAAAGTGGAGTCTAAGTGTGGATGTTTGTCTGTGTGTGGTGCTTGCATCCTGCTTTCATATGCATGCACATCTTAAGTAGACAAGACAGCTGTACATTAGGTAACTGGGTGTATTCTTAGTCAAATAGGCTTTCTGCTTGAAAATGGCCTACCTTTTGGCAATAGGTCAGTGAAAGGAATTTTAATTGAGGGTAGACCACATTCTTCCTTCTCACCATAACAAAAGTGGGGGGTTTGGGGGACGCATTCCAGTGGATGCAAACACACAAGAGTGAGAATTCACCTTCACCAGAGACAAACATGGATTGACTGATAATGTTAATGTGATGGGTACCTGCACCCCCCCCCAAGAGTTTTGAATTAACATCAACAAGAGGTCATAAGTCCAAGCAGACACAAAAGAACAGTGGAAGTATGTGTTAATTCTATGCTGCGAGAGTTAATTCAGTGTTGTAGCTGTTAATTCAGCACTGTAGATTTTTTGTGGCCCAAAGTGGCCTGGATGGCAGCCTACAGTCAGCCCGGTATGGTTTTAACACCCTGTTATACATGTAGTGTGAACAAGGGACTTTTCCCAAATGACTTAAAAAAAAACATTTTATGGTATTTTAAATGCAGACAGCATTCAGTTCAGAAAGTCACATATAGAATAGCTGAGACATGCTTTTTTGCCTTTTTTGCAAATTCTTTAATTAACCGAATTCATGGTCTTGCATGTAATTGCACATTTAGGATTAAATTTGAGCATTTATATTATAAAACAAACAGGGGATGTGCCTCGACATGTCCTGGCTGAAGACATTCTGAAAAGCACAATTTTTGCTGCTAGATGGAGCTAGAAAATGTGTATCCTCCCCCTTGTGCATCTCGGGCCTGAGGGTTGCAGCCAAAGTGCACAGGCCTACAGACAGGCGGCAAAAAAAAAAACTGTTTGAATAAATGAATGGAGAAACATTAGTGCAGATTAGGTTTGCTAGCATGGTTTGGCTCCATTGATTCCATATAGAAAAATGGCAAGGCAAATCAACACGAGGTTCTTCCAACTTATCGCATTTATCCTGTGAACAAGCATTTCTACTTTGACGGGAGTGGTTTCATCCAGAATAACAAAATTCCTATCCACCGGGCACAAGGTGAATCTGGTTGAAGATGAAAACGATGGAAAACTTTGGCACAGTCTCTAAATGAATGTACTCAAACATTTACGAGAAAGCTTGAATGTGCATTCTCTAAAAGCATCATCAAAACATAATTAAGGGAATAACTTTTGGGGGGAAAAAATACATTTATTATTTCAGTTCAGTTCCAGAGAATTAATGCCAATGTGTACTGAAATTGTTTTGTTGGCTTGTGGTGAATTAGCACCTTACTACTTGGTTTTTCCTATAATTTGTCTCTATACTGCTTGGGTGGAAGCGTTTATACAACACAATGACTCACTATGAGACTGGCTTTTTAGACTTTCCTCTTTCTGAGCCAGATGAGTGGAATCAGACGTAGTAGTGTAGAAGAATCACTTGGACTGCAGCTGCACATCTTTGCCATCTTTGGCTTTTATTATGAAAATACCCTTCACGAACCTTCATCATTTCATGGTTAGCATAAGCAATAATAGTTTTCCTTTGTTTTGTTCTTTGTTTCACTGTCTGAGATATTATACTTGCACTCTGGCACCCTCGAGTGGTAAGATCAATTATTACAACTGTTATTACTATTTTTTTTTCTTAAGGGGTTTTCCTTCTTGGTTTTATTGTGACTGTATTTTAAGAGTGACCGTCAAAGCCTTCAGATGAGCGCCGTCAGATTCTCTAGCATTCTCTGTAAAACTAATCAGCTGATTACCGTGCAAGACTTAGGAGCATGCAAAGACACCAAAGAAGGAATAAAGATGGCTTTAAAAATAATAAACAATTTCCTACATATAATAGTTGGTTTAAGTTTTTCAGTAACTAGCTAATATGTTACAAAGCAGCTTGAAGAATCTGACAAATTACTTCTGGAGGCTTGAGTTTCTCAACAGTTTGCATTCATTATAGTCCGAGTCTCATCTCATGATGCACCCAGGAGACAGATCTAGGCTACAGGCAAGCCATTCAAGCACTCTGCATCTACCAATCCATGATGTTGTAACTTATTTAATAGGTGGCTGGGCTTTGGTCTGCTAAAATAGATACATGGTTCCTGGGAAACAATGCTCTCTTAACAGCAGAATGTGTCTTAGAGGGACAGCACAGGTTTAAAAATTGGGATACAAAGTTAGAGAGGGCTGATTGAGATGGTTTGGACATGTGCAGACGAGGGACAGTGAATATGATGGTAGGAGGATGTTAGAAATGGAGCTGCCAGGCATGAGGCAGAGAGGAAGACCAAAGAGGAGATATATATAGATGTGGTCAATGTAGACATTGCAGAAGATGCAGAGGACAGAGTGAGGTGGAAAAGGTTGACACGCTGTGGTGACCCCTGATAAAAGGGAGAGGCCGTAAGAAGAAGTAGTGTCTTTTCATAATACCAATATATATATATAAGCCTCCACATATATGCAGATTGCCCATCCTGTGAGCACTGATGCACAAGCTATGCATTGTGCATGCTTTTATTTTCATTGGCTACAGTCTGCATAGACTCATTCATCTTTAGCACATCAGATAAAAAAATAATTAATTAAATGTAAGTACAGATTAAACCTGAACTCGTCTGACCAAGAATATGATCCTAGCATTTTTCTGCCCATATAAAATGTCGCAATCTCACATGAGAACAGTGGCTAAGACATTGAAATACTGACTAGAAGATCACAAGATCAAATCTCTGCCTCTGCTGGGTCCTTGAGCAAGATCTTTAACCCTAAAATGCTCAGTTATGAGAGTAACTGATTGCTCTGGATATGAGAGTCTGCTAAATGCCATATATTTGAAAGTAAATGAGAAACATTGACTTTGAACTGACTGAAAATACTTGATCTTACCTGTTACCATTTAAATAGCCAATTATGCACACTTTCAACTGATTGTTGCATTTATTCTGGCTTCATCCTGACTCTTTTATATATTATACACTCAATGGCCACTTCATTAGATAAATCTGTTCAATTGCTTGTAACACAAATATTTAATGAGCCCATCACTTGGCCACAACTTGGTGCATTTAGAGGCATGTACAGCTGGACAAGACAACTTGCTGAATAAAGTGCAAACCAAGCATTTGAATGGAGAAGAAATGTTATTTAAGTGACTTTGAATATGGCAAAGGTTGGCTGGTCTGAGTATTTCAGTATTTCAAACCGATCTTGTGGGATTTTCACACACAACCACATCTAGGCTTTAAAGAATATATTATTGTTTTTTAATTAACATCATCTTCAGCATAAACTACCATTTTAATGACAGCAACAAGGTCATAATCATACAAAAATGTTACAAATTATAGTCATATGTATATACGAGTCGGTGACAATTTAGCATTTCTAATTTAACTAGAGTGCATGTCTTTGGACTGTGTGAAGAAAACAGTAGACAGAGTAAACCTGGCGAGAAGGCCAAAAAGCCTTGTTGATAAGGCAACAGTAACTCAAAAACCACTTACAACCAAAGAATGCCAAAAAACATTTTTGTTGAAAGTATGCCATGAAGAATTAGCACAATTCTGAATGCTAAAGGGGTCCGACATTTCACTAACAAAGTATACCTAATAAAATGGCCAGTCAGTGTATGTGTTTCACTGCACAAATGAGTTAAATGCAATTCTGCTGTGTGCAATCATAATGGCAAATATAGTGTTGTCTCGGTCTCTCATATTAAGGCTGCGTATTTGCCAAAATATAACATGCAATTGAACAGGTGTAGATAATAAAGTGGTCGGTGTGTGTATTCACAAACGTGAAATAAGCACACATGCGTGGAGTATTGAGCAACATCCACAGCTCCCAGCTTTAAAAAAAAAAAAAAAAAACCTACACACTCCAATAGGGATTCAGATATTAATGTGCGGATCGATACTAAAATATTGATACTTCCGATACCAGATCCTTATGCTTTAAAATCGATTCTCAAATTAAAATATCAATACTTCAAGGTACATTATATCCTTAACAGGAAAACAATGGAAATAAACTAAACTATTGATATCTTGTCAAAATTATACACAGTATTTAAAAACTACTTCTTTTTCCACCTGGAGAAGTGTATACTGCATAAGAGATGCGGTACACTGCAGTCAGTCAATTACTTAGTCTGTGCTCTGGCGCAGCAAAATATGAGTTGTGTGTGGAGATATTTCAGCTTCAAAAACAGCCAAGACAGAGATTGTGATGTTTGTGGATATAATACGTTGTATAAACACAACAAACCTTGTGAAACAGTTAAATCATAACACAAAATACCAGTCGGTTATGATGAGGTGGACAGAATAGGAGAGGAGCGCACAGTAGCAGTGTCCTTCGGTGCTGCAAGCAGGAACTATCCCTGGGCAGAGATAGAACATGTGGAGCTTACCATGGCACTAAGCACCGTTTCTGTTGAAGTTGTTAAAATTAATAAATATGAAATAAAATAAATGCATGTTTAACAAATAGCTGCTGCTTGGAGTTAATGTGTATTGCTGAGATAATCTCACACAGACAAAAACTCATAGATTTATTCGGGTAAAGGTTCCTAATGAATTGATCAGTTAAAGTGGGTTATATAGAATAAAGTGATATACAGGTGCACCTCAATAAAATAGAATATCATCAAAAAGTTAATTAATTTTCAGTTATTCATTACAAAAAGTGGAACGCATACATTATATGGATTCGTTAGAACACCGTGTTTATTTCTGTTAATGTTGACGATTATTGCTTTCAGCCAATGGAAACCCAACATCATTATCTCAGTATATTAGAATATTTAAGACAAAATACATGGAAAGGCTTTCTAAGCGTTTAAAATGGTCCCTTAGTCTGGTTCAGTAGGTTAAACAATCATGGGGAGGACACTGGAGGGTATGCCACAATTTTATTGCTAAAAAAGCTGGCTGATCACAGACTGCTGTGTCCAAGCACATTAAGGGAAATTGAATGGAAGGAACAAAGTGCGGTAAAAAAGGTGCACAAGCAACAGGGATAACCCCAGCCTTCAAATGAGTGTCAAGAAAAGGCCATTTAAAATTTGGGGCAGATTCACAAGGAGTGGACTGCTGCTGGAGTCAGTGCTTCAAGAGCCACCACTCATATCATGTAATCAGGATATGGTCTACAACTGTTGCATTCATGTGTCAAGCTACTTATGACAAAAAGACGACGCCAAAAGCGTCTTAGCCATGCTAAGGACAAAAATAAACTGACTGTTGCTCAGTGATCCAATGTGTTGTTTTCAGATGAAAGTGAATTTTGCATTTTATTTGGAAATCAAGGTCCCAGAGTCTGAAGGAAGAGTGAAGAGGCACACAATCCAAGCTGCTTGAGGTTTAGTGTGAACTTTGGAGAGCCATGTCACCTGCTGGTGTAGATCCACTGTGTTATATCAAGAAAAATATGGAATATGGAATGGATATGGAAATTTAATTGTCTAGCAGGACTTGGCACCTATCCACACTTCCAAAATATTTAGGGTCATGGGGAAGCCGGTGCCCACCCGGCAACTCTGAGCACAAGGGCAGGAACAAACCTAGACAAGGTGCCAATCTATCATAGGGCGCACACACACAATCATGCACACCTTTACACACTATGTAGAGACTGGAGGAGACTGGAGTACCTGGAGAAATCCCGTGCGAACACGTTGAGAACATACCCCAGAGTTGCCCCACCCGAGGCTGGAACCCGGGATCTTTTTGCTGTGAGGCGACAGCAGTATCCAATTTGCCACCATGCTGTCCTAAATAAACAATAATATAGATGTATTCTCAAAAAGGTATCGGATCGGTATTGCTGATACCAGGCTACATTTTTTTTACTTGGTATCGGATCAGAAATAAAATCAATGGCATTGAACATCACTAGATTCAGAAGCGCTTCTCTGACTAGAGTAGTTGGGAATTAAATACTCACAGCAGCATTTTATATCGCAAAGGAGAAATTTCAGCAGCGCCGACATAGCAATAGTCTCACGGTCAACTGCCATGTTTTTTTACGTGTGAGACTCCAGAATATTCTGCTCTTGCTATCTAGCAGTTCTCGGAAGTTCTCAAGTTTTTGTGGCTCAGTGTCGCACGTGAATAAGGCGAATAAGTTAAACAACAAAAAAGCTACTGCATACTACGTGAATTGGACATGTGTATTAATTACAAATCAATAGTGGCTTTTTGAATAGATACAACTTTGCAAAACATATCACGATTGACATATCGTTTTGCAAGTGCATATTTTGATTGATTTGAGGTGACCCTTTCTTTTTTTTCTGCAAAACTGAGTAGTAGTTTGGGAATTCCACTCAATCTGGATCTCTGCAAGATTCTTGAATCTATTCTTTTTGCTAATCCGTTGAAGGCCACCGTCATCCACTACGTAGATAGGGCTGATTTCTCCAAAGTATTCAAATTTTTTGAGATCCTGTTTCCATAGGTTTTATGAGTTGGAAGCCCAATTTATGTAAAAAAAATGTAATTGTGGGCCTTGAATCTATAATCTTTAAAAGTACAGCGATATGGACTGAGATGAACATGGACAATTGTCCTTATTTTAACTTCTGTTTTTTCACATGGTCTGTCCGGTGGTAATTTATATTGCTCAGCTGGGTCAAAGCATGGTTTAACACAGGTGTTATGTAAACCCCTATAAATCCACATTTTAATAAAAATAGCTGAAATTAAAGATTTTAAGGGAAAACTTTAATGTGTATAACCTATGAAAAAAAGCAAACAGTCGGTATGTTTTTCTTTTATGGGATATCTTACTTGGATAAGGAAATAATGAAACTAAAAAAAAAGTTAGTGCCAAATACACTTGATGATTACATTATAAAGAATAATAATGGCAGGTAGTACATTATCATTGATTAAGGTAATCAATTGGTGGTAACATCACAATTGGAATAAGGTGTTAACCTGTTCACTGAACTGCAGAGGGCAACATTTACCATGGCGCAGCTGTGGCAAGCATGGGTCAACTTGGGTATGTTTGTCTCATTGTGAAGGGTGCCTGCTGACATTATTAGCCATGTAATTATAATCTAGTGATCGCTCACTGTAGATCTCTGACTTTTTTATGAGCAGCATCAAAACCTAGGTATAAATAGACTGAGCATACCTCTACCTCTTCAAGTTCTCTTCTAGCTGTTCCCTGCTATTACTACAAATAATAATGTCATCTGCAAACATCATAGTCCACAATGATTCCTGTCTGACCTCATCTGTTAGTCTGTCCATCACCAGAGAAAACAAGAAGGGGCTCAGAGCCGATCTTTGATGCCGTCCCACTGTTACTTTGAAGCTATCAGTCACTTCTACTGCACATTTCACTACTGTCATGCTGTTCTCATACATGTCCTGCACCAATCTAACGTACTTTTCAGCCACTCTGAAATTCCTCATACAATACCACAGTTCCTCCCTTGGCACCCTATCATAAGCTTTCTCTAAATCCACAAAGATGCAGTGTAGCTCTTTGACCTTCTCTATACTTCATCATTCTCAAATAAAAAATCGAGTCTGTGGCGCTCTTTCAACTCACTGCTTGTATAATGCTAGCTTCCACAACTCTCCCCCAAATCTTCAATGTGTGGCTCATTAACTTTATGCCCCTGTAATTGCTACAACTCTGCACATCAACCTTATAAAACGGTAAAAGTACACTTTTCCTCCATTCCTCAGGCATCATTTCACTCTCAAAAAATCTCATTGAATAATCTAGTCAAAAACACCTCAAAAACATCTCTAAACATTTCTATACCTTTACCGGTATGTCATCAAGTCAGACAGCTTTTTCCCTTCTTCATACATTTTTGGAAGCTTTCCTTAATTTCCTTAAAAGACATGAGAGAAAAATACTGAAAAGGAATATGTTTAGTTAAATAAACACATCAATTCACACCAAAGGCTGTACGATTTATTCAGTTCTCTTTAATACTGACATCGCTTATAGACATATGCCATATGTCTCAGATGGTACTCAAACAATTTCTACACCTCTGATCAAATCTGGTTACAGATCATGGAATATTGCATCTATATATATATACATAAATTACAATTCCGTTTCACAATACCAATTATTTTTACACTTAATTTTCTTTGTATTGAAACCATATCCTTTGCCTTTCATTATAATAAAGAACATTTACCTAGTAGATTAGCAATAATGATCATTCTTACTATATGATGTTTAAAGCACTAAAGAACACAAAACTCACAACTTAACAAGAAAATAAATAACAATTTAGATCCATTCAAAAGTTAAAATTATATTAACAAAATAAAAGATGACCAATTAATTTCAAAATAATAAAAATGCATATTAACATTGTTATATAAATCCTTCATTTTGAAAGATGTTCTAAGATTTTTTCCTATATTTTTTGTAAACAAAAATAAACCTAAAATGAATTTAAACCTCTTTCCATCCAATTTCTTCAATTCAAAGAATGTATAATCCCATAAGTGTATATTACAGTATACTAATATAAACTATGGCATGACTCGGTAATGTTAGACGTGTGCATGAAGCTGTTAGCTGGAGAGCAAACACTGAAATCACATTGAGTAAGCTTTACCACAATGATGCCATTAACCACATTGAGAGGTTAGCCAAGGTAAAAAGAAGTGCTTCCTCACTGGCCTATGCTTAGGTACTTATTTTATCCACTGAAATATAAGCTGAAATGTCAGCAGACTGTTCGACTGTGTGGTTTAAGAGCTCAATATCTTTAGAGGCTGACGAGATCACTTTGATTAATTTGTTTTATTTAAAGTGGTTACTGCTTGGCCCGTGCACTCCCATGACTTGAGCTGTTCAGTAATGATACTTATTAAGCCACATACAAACATTAATTCTAATGAAGCAACCCACGCTCAATCACCCAGTCTGCCTATTCTATTTTATTTATTCATTTAATTTTTATATTTTTTAACATCACCCTCAGCATCAGTGGCTATTCTAATGACAGGAACAAGGTCATACTTGTACACAAGTCTCATATCATACACAAAGTCACATACAAGTTAGTGACAATTTAGCATTTCCAATTTACCTAGCGTGCATGTCTTTGGACAATGAGAAGGAAACCGGAGCACCTGGAGAAAACCCATGCGAATACGGGCCTATTCTATTTTAAAGCGAATAATTTTCACATCAATCAAGAATTTTAAAGTTCTCCACATATAAGAGCAAATATAAATCAAACTGATTCAAACTATAATACATGAAGAAGACATAGTTAATTAGTTAAGTGTGAGATTCGTCTTGTTACTTTTGCACCTGGGGTTCCAGCGGGAACAGTTTCACCATGTCGATCATGGCTTGTCTGATGTTGTTGCCAAAGCGTTGAGCGTCCTACATTTAAAACATTAACAAAGACTTTTAGCTAATTATCCGGACATTCTTCACTGACACTTTGTGTATATGTACTGAACACAAATTGGCAGCAGACTCACCGTTTCTGGGCTGGAATACTTGCAGGAGATATGGAAGTTAATGAGGTTCTCGCCTACAATAATATAAGCTACTCCATAACCATCATCAGCCACCTGTTATAGAAAAGCATGAAGTTTTAAAATGTGTGGGATACAGTGCATACAGAAAGCATTCACAGAGGTTTACTTTTTTCCACATTTTAAACCCGTTACAGACTTATTCCAAGACAAAATTAAAAAAAAAAATTTATGGGCATTTAAGTATTTTGCTTATTTTTAGAACTCATTTCAGCATTTAATGATATCGTCTTCATCTAACATTTGCCTGACGAATTTTTCTTTTACTGATGCAGACGTGATTACAGATATATGCCTCTGGATTATAAAATTCATTTAACTTTACATTACATGCACTGGCCACAATGTTATATGACTTCTTTTCATTACATAAAACGCTGTAATTTGTAAAATTAGAAGTCTATGGTAAAGTTCTGGTCTGAAATTACATAATGTATCTATACATTTACTGTAATATTTTGCTCTGTATGCCTGTATAATAAATCACACTTTTTACAAAAATATCCTATTTCTTAAAAATATGTGTTTTTAAATCAAATACATCTACTGTTTGGCTAAATGTGGACATATAACCATATGTGAACTTACAAATGATGGTGTAACAAAATCTCCTGGTATCATAATACCAAAGACGCACTCCATGCCTCCTATACTGTAGGATTAGAGTTACCTTTGGTCTATCCAACACCTGTTTCAGCATGACAATGCAGCTGTTCACAAAGCAACCTCCACCAAGATATAAATTTGCCCTAAAATCAACCCCACCAACCATATCTGGGAAGTACTGGCACACAGTGTGCAAGTTACTCAAGTACTATTAGTGCCAACACTTGTTGTTTCAGAGGCTGACTGGGCAAAATAACCGGCTATATTAATGGCCATGTTTATAAAAGTAATAATAATAATTTTCATAACACCTTTTACAAACCCATTATTTTTTAGGTTAACATTCTCCTCATATGGGACATTCTCCAGCACTACTATGTAAATTAGTACACGTGATACATTTTTTAACATTCATATAATAAACCTGACAATTAATGTAACTGACTTACCGGCCCAAAACCACCACCACTGGAAACATACTCAGGATGGTTCAGCCAATCAAATAGTTCTGGTTGCTGAATTGGTGTCTGACTAGTGGACAAGCGCCATGGCTCTGACAGCACCTGAACAAAAAAAAATTTACACAATGTAGGTTTTGTGTTTCAATGAAAATACCAATAATGTTTTGATTTATTCAACGCAATTGTTAAACATAAATAATATATATGGTAAAAATAACAATTAAAACAAATTTATAACAAACTTCATTTATAAAAAACACATTTATAATTGAGGAATTCATTATTTTCGCAACATCAGATTGCATAATAAAAATTGTCTCGTTCAAGAAACTGTAGAAAATACACGATTTCTGTAGAACAGCCAATTTCCAAGAACAGCCAATTAAGGCAATGGAAGTGCTATTTGTGATGATGGCGATTTTCTACACTGGAAAAGAAGGAAACATATGGCAGGCTGCGATTACGAGGTCCTTACATTTCA
>JAOUQV010000031.1:5846498-5860326 GCA_028565295.1 Aspidoras spilotus | reverse complement strand
TTGTTCCTGCCCTCGCGCCCAGAGATTTCATGTAGGCATTTGTGTAGATTAAGAAATTGAATGCATGAATGAATATGATTTACTGGATAATTTTTTAATTATGGCTACGTATACCATATGTAATTAATGGAAGAAATACAAAATACTTTTTCAGTGCTACAAATAAAAACTATATTGCTTTTGTGTTGCTTTTAATATTTAAGGTCTTTATATGATTTTCTATTCAATATTATATATTTCTAATCCATATTCCGGGATTATATCTGCCTCACACAATTTAAACAATATGGATAATAATAAGTTATTTTCTAAAACTATAAATTACAAACGCTGAAGATCTGCTAGTGCTTTAAAAGCATTTTAGCAGCAGGAAACCTTCACCTATGTGCAGTAATAACAAAGTTCTACGTTCTACAGCAACATACAGGAAAAAACTCGGGAATTACACGCATTGCTGAATCTTGCCATCTACATTAATCTGTATCTGTCTCCTCTGTTTGCTCACTCCTCACTCAATCTCTCTCACTCTGTTTCTTCTCAGTCTCTTGTTAGCCCTGACACACTGTAACTAAATGTAATTACTGTTAAAGAGGAAAGAAAGGGTGGCCGTGACGGCCCTGATAAAGAGACTTGTGCTGGCAAGCCGTGCTGAAGAGGCATTAGTGAGCCAACGATCCTGTGCTATTCATCACGCCTCACACACTCCTGTGCAGTTTTAGACAAACACACACAGGAACACACACACCAGTCTAGACAGTGCAGCATATGAACTCCAGACAATACCATACATTGGGCCAGGTTTATTAAGATATATCATGATTGCCACTATATCTTTCATATATTAAATATGACAAGTGTAACTATATATTCCAGTATATTGCAACTTTCCAGCGGTGTATATTTAAGGGGTCAAATCTTTTGTTTTTTAAGTTAAAAGGCAGTATTTTATATTTGTGATATACTAATTCTATATTTGGCTTTTGTAACTATTCTACCACATATAACTAATTTATTATTGCTTACAATCAAAAAATCCACCTTTAGATAATAAAAATAAAAAAACTTGATTAAAAATTAAAGAATTGTTGATAGAAAAATAGCTTTATTTAAATTTATTTAAAATTCTTTAAATGAACATTTCTGCATTAAAATATTTTATAGCTTTAACAACTATAGCTAACAGTATATACCCAAATAATGCATCGAATATTGTACTGTTATATTGTATTATATTTCTAATAATATGACATGCTGCACGAAATTGAAATGTTAAACCCAAACATTTTGAAATCATACATCAAACCATAAAGTACACCAACTATACCACTACAGTAAAACTATCTTTTATGCTACAAATGTTACTTTTTTAACAGCACAGGCCCGAAGGTGATTGTTTCTTAAGATAAGAGTATTTCTAACAAAGCTGCCATTGCAGTCATAGGCCAGGAACCCAGTACGACTAGAGCTGCTTGACAATCAGACCATTGTTGGAGTGTGTAGAGCTGCAGACAATGGCTCTTTGTCCCAGGGCTAGAGTGGATGACCGGGCACTGCCTTGGCCACAAGAAACCCTTCTCTGTTTGCTGAGAATAAATCAATCTTTTGAGCCTTTGGTAAACCACACACCCCACTGTTACAGGGCAAGAGGAGCTGATCTGAGCAGAAGCAGGCGACCACTCGTGCTTTCACTCACTCACTCACTCACTCTGTCATGCACCTGCTTCTGCAATCCCATCTCTTTTCACCTTGACCATGCCTTCAGCTACCAGCTTGTTTTGTCTAACCTTTGTTGCACTTCAAGGAGAAAGTTAGGTAAAGGAGACTATAAATACGTCATTTGTACTAATATATTCTGCTGATCGTAAAATATGCACTGAGAATATATTCTGCATATATTTTTCAGTGGTGAGGGCCAAACAACATTCCTCTATGTTTTAGTTTGCACACACACACACACACACGCATGAATAATCACAGAAGTGGAGATATGCCATTGTCCTCACCCCACCCCCATTTCAGGCAAGCTACTTCAGCTGCAGACATGGGGATAGAGCTTATGGTCTCTCTGTCCTACCAAAGTTAACAGGCCAATGTCAAAGGTCATCACAGAAGAAAGATTGTGAGCAACATGCTCAGAGAGGAGAAAAGTTAACAGGAATATTGTGGAAGAATTATGGTTTTGTAATCTCTTTATTGGGAATTTTTAACGCCCTGCTGTTTCGTAGATGGCAAACAAACTTGTCCGCAATCAGAGAGAGAGGAGGAGGAATAAACTAAAAATCGAGGATAAGAGAGAGAAGAGCAAAAGAAAAATAAAAGCTGAGCGAGAGACAGCTGTTGCAACAGCATCTCAGAGTGAGTGAAAGGTCATTAAGCTTCACATATAATCAGCCAATGACAACTGACATTTTGCACAGGAGAAGTTATATGTGTGCTTGAGAAAAAGTGGTGGAACCACATCAGATATCTATCAGAGCGAGAAATACAAAATACATTTTAGAGATAAATATTTGCAATCTTATAATTAATATGATCTTGGGTCAGTTAACTACAGTTTACAGTAGATTTTAGATCATGTGTAGGTCACACAAATGTCAGCAGGTCACTAATATGCATGTTTCTGCTCAAAGAGTCAGAAACAGAATTTATTATGGGCCTGACATCTTGTGCTTACAGCCCAACACTGCAGGGTGATTTGCATTTGCCAGTGAACATCAAGATTTGGCAGATTCGTTATTGGCGCCCTCTGCTCTTCACGGATGACAGCAGGTGCACAGTGAGCACGTGACGGATTTGATAGTCTGGAATTCTGCTGCCTGCAACATCCTCCAGCATGACCGGTTTGGCGGTGGGTCAGTAATGTTAATGATAATAATAATAATAATAACAATAATAAAAAAGAGATATGACATATATCTAGAAATAGTATATTTCACAATTTGTAAACCAATATTATTACAGCATATTATATATATTGATGATTTAGAGTAGAGACTAAGAGCCAGGCCTTCTTGTGTATAACCTCACAAATGTGCTTCTGGAAGAATGGTAAAACGTTCCCATAAACATAAACCTTGTGGACAATCTTCCCAGAAGAGTTCTAGCTGCAAAGGGTGGACCGACGTCATATTGAACCCTATGGATTAGCTCATATGTGAGTCAAGGAAGTGAGTGAATACTTTTGGAAAATCTGTCAATATTTTTGTTGATTCCTTTCTGTCTTTCCTTTTTTGACAATGAAAAGTTGCCAAGTCATTAATTCTGAAACAAGACAAAAGACACAAGCAGCTGGTCGTATGCTTTGGTTTTCATGACCATGAATCTTCACTGCCACCTAGTGGGTCATTTTTGATTCCTGAGAAAATAATTTGGTTTACATTCTGTCAGTCCAACTGGCTACAAACTGACAGTCCATTTGACATTCTGACAGTCCAGTCTTTGCTGCATGTGCTCGTAACGGTCCATACGCTACATGGATAATGGGGCGCAGAAATCCAGCTAATAGCCTGCTCACAGGCAATCCACACCCATGGGAAACACATAGCTGATAGCTGGCCCATTCTCACAGGTTTAACAAGTGAATGGTGCTCTCATGGGTTAGGTGTGAATGCTGTAATTGCTTCAAAGGTCTTAGCTAAGTTTCAGGAGATTAACAAGATGCTGAGATTTTAATGAATGCTAACTACAGATAATCGGGGTTTAACTGATTACTAACGCTGACTACTGTGTATAAACCTGATAGTTGTATATATTTGTTCGTGATTTAAGATTGGAGAGTGCATACAGATGGTCAGAATTTATTTTGGTGTCTTACAAAAGCCATTTGTACTGAAGTGACATTTCTGTTTATGAGTTATTAGTTGTTAAAAATTCCAGCAAATAGTGTTTTTAAGCTCTCAAACTATCACAAACCCCAATATCTCAGCAATTAGACAAAAAATGTATATCAGACATTTCTTCTTGTGGCCAACACAGCGTCAATTTGTCTTGGGAATGATACATACAAGTATTGCACAGTGGTCATAGAGATTTTAAGCCATTCTTCTTGCAGGATAGTGGCCACGTCACTACGTGATGCTAGTGGAGAAAAACATTTGCTGACTTGCTCCTCCAAAACACCCCAAAGTTGCTCTTGATACATCACAAAGACTTGTTGTCTTGGTCACAGACGCACCAGCAAGACGTGCACCAACAATTTGTCCTATTTTGAACTCTGGTATGTCACCAATAATGTTGTGTGCATTGCAATATTTTGAGTAAAACTGTGCTCTTACCCTGATAATTGAACCTTCACACACCGCTTTTACTGGTGCTTTTACTGGTTATTGAAGATTGACCACCAGGCTTGTCCAATTTAGCCATGAAACCTCCCACACTAGAATGACAGGAGTTTCAGTTTCATTGTCTAACCCTGTATGTACATACAAAGTATAAATAATGATAGTTTTTCTATGTAATAATACACTAGTACATTTTATAACAATTCTTTAGTGCTAATTTCTTTATCTACATTAAAAAGCTATAAAATTAATAGATATTTACTTGTAACAGCTGACTGCAAATATGTTTTATACAGTATATCATTATTAGATATTTAATCCCAAAATAAATTTGCTGTGCTCTAAACTGTACACTGACAAACTAAGTAGAAACTCAGTACACCAGTGAAGTCATTGCTAACTGGATGCAATATTAAATATCTTCTAATTGTGTAATGTCTTTGGGGCTTCTGTACTTTATGTAATATGACTCGGTGTAACATACACATTCAGATGTTCTTAACAGCACTTGTTGCTGTTATTAGTAATATTTGTCAAATTTATTAATTAATTAATTCATTCATTCATTCATTTTCTATTCCAGCTTAATCCTAGTTTTTGTGTCACAGGGAAGCTGGCCACACTACTGTCACACTAACGGGCAATTAGAGACACCAATGAACCTATCGCGCATGTCTTTGGAATGCAGGAGGAAACCAGAGTACCCAGAAAAAACCCGTGCAAACATGGGGAGAACTCCACGCAGAAATGTCCAGAGTCGCGCCACCTGGGGCTCAAACCCGGGATATTCTTGCTGTGAGGCCACAACACAAACCACTGTTCCATCGTGCCGCCTATTTGACAAATATACTACAAATATACAAATATCTGGGCAATGTAGTGTTTATCATGTGTGCTGATACTCACTCTGACACATGAGAGACAGGCAGAAGAAGGATGTCCCTCTCTGCTTCCATTTCCAAGTCATCTGCGAAACTGTTGTTCCTCTGCAGTGGGGCATGTGGTATAACCTCCAAACACTCTGAGCTTTGTTTTACTACAAATGCACACACAACTTTAATCTCATTCACATTTTGGGGTTTTAAGGGAGATACAGTGATCTGACATACAAATCTCTTCAAACTAGGGATTCATTATTTTAGAAACATTATGCAAGATAGCAGAGAGCAACAATTAAACTGTTATGAAAGCATATTGCTGTTTAAAAAGGGCCACAAAACACAAATATTCACAACGATAGTACACAAAAGGAGGAATGTGTCATTGCTAAGTATTTCCTCACTCTTCCTGGATGAACCTTTATTTTAATGATATTTAGATTGGTGTAAACAGGTCTAAAGAGGACTGAGTAAGTAAGCAAAAGGCCCAATAGTTAAGATCAGATTACCTGGAGGAGGGGTGAACTGGAAAGAGGTTATAGAGGTCCAGGAGTGCTGTCGTTCTACAAAGGGGGAGGGAGTAAAACACATTATATCTTTTGCTTAAATTTAACCGTTTCACCGCATTCTTAATGATATTTCCCCTGATGCAAATTACCAGAGCTTCAAATCATGCGGGTAAAACATGCTGATAAGTGAACAATTAAAAATAGGTTTGTTTAAACAATAAAAATGCAGCATACACAAGAGAAAGTCCCTCACACACCCAGAGAGGATTTTGTGGAAGGAATGTGGAATTAACAGCAAAGACATGCAGCAGCAGACACTAATAGCAGCTCACCAAATCTTCTCTGAGCAACTGCCTTTACTGTGAGCATAGACCAGAGGGAGAAAAGTGAGACAGATCATCATTGTTATAATCATATGCTTTCTGAGGCAAGACCAGATATAAGTTGTGAAAGCCAGAGGTCTGAGCTGATCAATGAGAAGACAAACAGTCCATGAATATACTGATATTACCCGAGGTTTCAGTACTGTACGCTGTATCCTGACTGTTTTCTCGGCCATCATCAAATACTGAGTCAAAGGTAATTGACGGAATAGTAGGAGTGCTTGGGCCATTATCTTTCTCACTGGTTTTTATCTTTCTTCTCGGTTTTATCTAAATACACAAAAGTAACAGTGAATTTAAGAAAATTCATTTATATTAGATTATATTAGATTATAATATATTAATGAACATGAACATGATCAAATCTCTTTTTTTATTACACTGTCAATTTTGCACACATACAGATTTCTTAGCCTTAGGACTGGATACTGTGTGACTGGACAAAACAGGCTTCCTGCGCACAAACATCTTATAGGTGGAAGAATCGGGGTTTTCTATTGCAAAACATCTCCAGGATGTCTGAAACCAAGTAGAATAAAAAAACAATAAAAGATAACATCCACAAATGAAAAACTTTCTGTAAAGGTGTTTTAAACAACACTCAACCTGACCTGTATAAGACAAGCAGCAGCAGGAATTTGCCTGTTGAAGTGCTTTTGCCTCTGTTTCTGCTGGACTTTCAGGGCAAAGCCTGAACCCAGAATGCCCTGTGCAAAGCATGCTTGTCTATATTAAATGAATTTGGTGTAGAAATAAGAAATGAGTTGTTATGGCTTATGTGACTTACAGCAGGTAGAGCAAAGAAGGACATTGCAAAGACGGCAAAACAGGAGCCGATGGTTTTCCCTATCCAAGTCTGTGGCACTTTATCCCCGTAGCCAATAGTGGTTACTGTAACCTAAAGAATAAAAGGAAAAGAAATGCATGTCAGGGCATGGATTTGGAAAATACCTGTTAACATAGATTTTGGACTATGAAAGATGCCTACCACACCCCACCACAGAGCATCAGCATAACTGGAAAATTCTGTTATCCCACTGCTGTCCACTGCATCTTTTTCTGCCAGGTACACAAAGTACGAGCAGAAGATCAGACCCAAGAATCCAATATAGAGCGTTGTGATCAGTTCCTGAGAAATATTCATTACAGAGAAAAAAAATATTTTATGACTTACTGGATACGTAATGATATGTGAAAATGGTAATAATATAATTCTTTCTTGCCTGGCGATGGATGAAGACCACCGACCCCAGCAGTCTCCACGTTCCTCCCTGACGATCCACATGCAACATTCGTAGAATCTGCAAAAAACGGATGCCTCTGGACCAAAATATGCATGATACCAGCATCAATACCCCCTCAAAAGATAAAGTAAATGAATAGAATCAAAGAACAGGTTTTTATGTAATGTTTGTAAATAAACTAGATCATCATTACCTGACAGCAGACGTAGCAAAGACCTGTCCATTAGAGCCAACTGAAAGAACAATGACTGAAGCCACCACCACAATTAAGTCTGTCATAAAAGAGGGAAAAAAGCAATCAATCATTACCATGACAAGATTATGCAGACACTTATGCAGAAGATGCCTGTGAGATGAACATAGCAGACAATAAGCTCAGTGAAAGTGCTCTCACCAATAATAGAGATTGGCTTTCTTGCGAAGCGCAGCCTCCCCAAAATGCCCACATATTTACTGCGGCATCCTGCAGACCACAGCCTCACCACATATTCCACTCCGAAAAATACCACCAAAACTATTTCCTAGTGAAAAAAAGATGCATTCACGTTACTAGGCTGCGTATATAAGAGCCGTTTTCATGAGTTTGACAAAGGAGATTGTTTATGGCAATTACAGCTAAGTGTGTTTACTTATTTCGGTAATTTCAGTGGCCTGCTACAAATTAACATAGACAATGAGGTTTCATTATGTGGAGAAAAAAATAGTTTGAGCTTAATGGTGGTGAGTTTCATTTGTAAACAGAATCACATTCTCTAGTGGAATAGCATAAGTAAAACCATTGCAAATGTATTTTTACTGGAATCATGACAATTGTTTTATATGTGACTTATATATATACTTCAAACGTACAAAAAGACAACCATTAGGCAGCAACACAGTAGATGAAACCATGTACATACAAGGGAAGGGAAAGTGTGATCTCCATGACATTGATTGGTGACATGGTGGTTGGTGTCAGGTGAGCTTGTCTGGCATTTCAGGAAACTGCTGCTTTTTATGAAAAAACCTTCACACATAAACTCAAGTTCCTCAATATTGGTTAATGGTTATAGAGATTTTCTGGAGTTGGCCTTTTACTCATGTAACGGAGATGTTCCTGGCGAATACATTCACCCTAGAGAGGAAATGTTCTGTGTTCCTCAATGATTGGTACCTAGGTGGCGCGTGCATTACATACGGCATGATGCAAATCGTATGCAGCGAATGTAGGAGAGCTTTGTTTACTGTGAGGATGAAGGTCTACTCATCTATAATGATGACCAGCATTAATATTACATGTACTTACATGTATCTGGAATATTAACGAAAGAAAGAAGAGGAATTCAAATTATTCCATTTGAATTACTGTTATTAATCATATACACCTGTAAGTCCAGTGCGGTCGTGGTTAGCTCAATATACACTATACACACTTGTCTAAAAACAATGAACGAAGTGTGCACGGTCTATCCCTTTTCTTGTGCATTTCACACAGATTGTTACTATAATGTAACAGACTTGATCAATTGAAAATCATAAATGACACACAGCACAAACCATGTGTTGTGACACAACAGGTAATATTATGAATATAATTCTATTATTGATTATTATTAAATGTTAATATTAATATGATGGTAGTCATGCAGATGGTGAACATCAGAATTTGGTGCCAACACTATGACCCAAGCAACATTGGATGCATGACTATTTAATAGCGTCTTATTAATACTGAGGCAATAATGACAAACATCATGGGCAATACACAAAGTCAGTTCATAGTCATGATCAATAGCAGCAGTCTCACTCTTTAAATACTGCAAACAAAGGAAGGCACACAGAGTTGACCCTGTGAGAGAATCAGACAAGTATGAGCTATGAGGCTGTTCCAGAAGCAGTCTGGAAAACTGAACAAGTAGCCTGGGAAAGAGAACACAACTACAGTCACTGGGCAGCTTGTGCAAATTGCCTATTAGAATAGAGCAGAACAGCAGGATCAGTATGGCCGGAGGTGAGGGGTCAAACAAGGCTGATGGCAAATGAGGTGATGTCGGGGGCAAACAGGTTTAAAAATATAGCCATAAACAAGGATGACTCGTTGCGGGATACTAAATGATCCCAAACTAAACAGCTGAACTACAACTACATATAATCTTGATATTATACATTATAACAATAGATTTAAGAAGTAAAGATTAGAGGAAAATGTATGATGATACATTTGATAAGTTTAGAAATGATTTTTTGCAGCAAAACCCAGCAGAATGTAATGTTTTTTTGTCTTAAAATTGGTCTATAATGTAAAAACTTGTGCTCTGCACTGTCATAACATTTTGCATCAATATTTTTATTTTAAAAGTAATAATTAGAAATCTAAAATCATTGTGGACTGATAAAAGAATGTAGAATTTATAAAAATACACATCTCTAACCACATTTGTTCTCGACAAATATAGGTGGACTGCTGCAGATATCTGTTTTGTTGTGAACTCAAATAAAATGCTACATCTACACATATCCTGCATTAACACTGTGGTGAGATGCATGAGCTCAACCCATTTGTCCCAGTGATTTAGCCCACTGAGTTTCTAAATTAACTCTAGGCTACTGACCACACTGACCAGCTGTCACCTAAAAGGTCCGGGTGGAAGGCCAATGGGCGCCACAGGGACCACGAGAGCAGCTCATAGGGAGAAGAAGGAAACGAGGGACCAGATGCAGGGCCTATTTCTTTGTTACCATGGCAGTAGGATGTCCCATCCAAAATGTAGCTGGAATGTAGTCACCAAAGGTCAACAAATTAAAGGCTAGTGTGTATCCATCATACAAGGTTCCACTGTATAGAAATTGACACATCGTGTACTACTGGCCTGGAATAAATCGAGTTTCCAGAGTATACATATGAAACATATGTGCCAAATGAGGGGGAGTGTGAAGACACTTATCAGTGAGGTGAAAATGTCACTGCAGTCATTCCCCACACCATTTTCAACTCCTCAGTTGTTACTAATAATAGAAACCACTGTGAAATAGGAAGTGTTTTCACCTCCTCAATGTTGATGCCCCTTAGTCAAGTAAGCAGCAACCTCTTGTAAATCACAGCCATTTCTTGGGAAAGCATATAGTAAAGTCTTCTGTATAATGTTTAGTTTTTCTTATTCTCTGACAAACAATGCCAATTGTAATGCTCTCTTAGAATATGGGTAAAACTCATACCACGGACAGACATGGAGATGAATACAGTTAAACAGTGTGTTATCATTAATATTTTATCATTATCAAGGCTTTGAAGTTTTTATAGTTCTATAGCTGCCCTTTACAGCAAGCTCAGAGATTTCACTGACAACAAGAGACCATTTTTGTTCCATCTGATTAAATCAGTGTAACATTTCTCTGAGTCTTGTTCTCTGTGTGGAGAAGTGCTAAGGTTAAATCACCCAACAACAGATACTGATGGTGTCTAGTCACACCTCGTTAGCATAAAGACTGGCTTAATGACACCTATGTGATTTCACTTTGGAAAGAGTTTACACGTGTTAGTTCGCGGGTCAGTGGCATGTGTTAAAAAAAAATCTTCACGTTCTGTAGTGTCGTGTGAGTTCCTGCACTTCATGTCTTCCTGACAGATGAGCTTCCTTTTTGTAGTGCTATATTGGTCACCTTGCCTGGACAGGTCAATGATACAGGTGGCACTTCATTCATTACAAATGAGCAGTAGCATTCCTATCAAGATAACAATGTCAAACTAATTTGAATTCACAGTTTTGTATATTTGCATTTGAGTGTCATTTACTGACTCTTGAATGGCAGTGTTCAGAATTGAAGAACTTTGTTAAAAAATTTTCTCACACACACACAGAAACACACGCTCACTCCCTTAACTTACCCACCTGGTGACTGAGATAGCTCCCAATATGGATGTGATTGGCAAAAGAATTATATCCACCAACCAATTAATCTCAAACTACAAAAATGTGAATCTAAATACAATAGGATATTAAAGAAAGAGGAATGTTCAGTTATGCTACTGTCTTTTCCATCTTAAATATGAGCAGATAGCTATTCATACTGTATATGTATGTTCACTGAGATATAAATTCTACTCATTCGACTAACTTTACCTGTTCTTGTGTAGGTCTAGAGCAAACTGAGCAAATATTTAACTCAAGTCAATTTAACTTTATTTCTATAGCAATTTTTACAATAGAACATTGGCAAAATATGAGCTTGACAGAAATAAAATTCACGATATAAATATAAACTTCATGGTTATATCCTACATTTTTTGGCAATGGTTATTTGAATAAAAACACAAGGACAAACTCCCTGAGATGAAAGAAAACGGAAACTCAAAAGGGAAAGTCTTCCTCAATTTGGTGGCTGCTAAGACTAAAATGTGATATTCAGTGGTTACATGGATTCATATTCTGTTGCAGAGAATGGCATAAAGATATTAAAGTAATATTTGAAGATTGTACTTGGTATCATATAGTTCATTCTGGCAAGCACTACTTTTGTCTGCTAAACAGCATACATGTAAATGACAGGTGTTTAAGGAATTGTTTTCAATGATCTGCTTATTAATATGAGACAGTAGACAGTAGGTTAAACTAATTTTACTATATACCATATAATATATGATTTGCAAAATGATTGCAGTCGGGTTTAATGCAGAATAGCATGAAAATACAAGGCTTTTGCCTTTGTTTAGCCCAACAGCTGTCAAGCGAAAACACAGGCCTGTGCTCATTAAAACAGGGAAAGCTGGGTGTTGGGAGAAGAAGGGAGGGGTTCGGCATGGCAGGTCTATTTCCTGTGATAAATATCCTCATCCATGGCAGGGAATGCCCTCATCAATACTCCATAACAAACGTAAAAGTGTTTCAAAAATATGGAAACTCTGTTACTTATTAATCATGGCCAGAGACTGGTCTTATTCCAGTAGGTCACTCACTGTGTCAAGATTAATGCACCTGTTGTGCGAAATTCCGCCTGTAAAACAGAACCATGGCATAGCTTTAATCCTTTTTATCTACTGGCTAGGTTGACCTCTGACCTAGTGAGCAATCACCAGAATACAATCTCAAAATTTAGCTTTCCCCTTTTCCCTACCGCCCTGACCTGATTGATTCTCTCCATCCCCCCTTTTGTCTCTGTTCTTGTCGAGTAATTATATTAAGCGTAGCTCGATATAAAAAACAAAGGATACGCTGTTGGGAGGAGGCAACCTCTTGCTTGAACACATGGCACTGAAGCAGTCGGGCATACAAGCAATCAAGGGTTATATTGATTAGCTTGTTTTCTGAAACAGAACCAACAGCCTGAACTATAGTTGACCAAACACAATTCAACCGGTCAGAAATAAATCTAAAAATATTTATCTGTCTCAACAGAAATTAAAATAAAATGGCTTAAAATCACAAATAAAACCGGTCCATTTTTCTTTTTCGGCTTTTCCATTCCACCAGGGGTCGCGACAGCATTGCCGTGCTGGCACGTTTTAGACAATATCTTGCACTGAGCAAATTCAGATGTAAATCTCAGATGTTTTGCAAAAACTTAAGTTGATGGACATCTGAACCTATAATAGTTAGGATGGTTTGATACGAATTGTTATGTGTTATCCATTTACTGTAGTTATTGCTGCAAGGCATCATGGATGTGTATTCAGTTCTCACTTAATCATTACTTCCCAGTCACTTTATTAGTTGCAGTGTACAATACTGCCACCTGCTGGATGCAATTCTACAATACTACAATTACATGGATTATTATAAGTAGGGGTATAATGTTGTTGCTGTAACATTATTGTATTTGATCTGTTTTTTATTATTATTATTAAAAATCTTTTTCTCCATAAAAACACATTTTACAGTCAGTGTGGTCAGTAGCCTAGAGTTAATTTAGAAACTCAGTGGGCTAAATCACTGGGACAAGTCACTCCCACTACACATGCAATCTTGGCCCATTTGGACTTTCAGTTCTGCTGTAGGGAACTTTAAATATGATGTGACCATAACAGATGGTCTGGGAATGACACCATGCATTTCAAAACGGTTACTTTAAAAACTCAGGTCCTATGGATTATGTCTAGTAACTACAGAATGCATGATGTCATAATCACCTCTTAAAGATTGTTACAGCCATATATGTATAATCACATGTTTGAAAGTTCACCACAACAGAACTGTAGGACCAGATATTGGGCACCTGAATAGTTGGTACTCAGGCTTGTGCTTGGACATGATTTATCTGCTCTTCATGTAAAGACAATATTTCCAACAACACTTGAGTGGAGCATTAATACAAACAAGACATAAATTCTCCATAGTGCTGCGTTAAAATAAGAATATTATTCTTCATCGCAATAATTTCTGTTACAAACCATCAAAAAAAAAATTATGTAATGAGCCTATTTCTTTACAGTACACAGGATGCTTTACTTAGATTAAGCAGGAGGACCCTGAGCTAAGAGTGTATGTACAGGGGTTAGACAATGAAACTGAAACACCTGTCATTTTAGTGTGGGAGGTTTCATGGTTAAATTGGACAAGC